>JAUCMS010000052.1:16771368-16797497 GCA_032357445.1 Enteromius radiatus | reverse complement strand
GTTTGAGACTCACAGTATGTTATGTCCATGTACTGAACTCTTATTATTCAACCATGCCAAGCTAAATTCAGTTTTCCGTTCTATGGCACCTTTAAGATCTTTAAAACACAAGAGTGCCCTCTTGTGGTTCTTAATTTATAGTAAAAGAAAAAAAATCATAGTGGCTAGTTTTGAGAGACCTTATGGAGAAGTAGGCAGTGTGTGTGTGTGTGTTTTGTAGCATCTACTGTAGAATCAAACACACTGCTGCAGTGTCACGATGTGGTGAAGAGCGGTCACTCTGTACCCATTAACCCTGCCATGAGAAAGGAAGGAGTGAAGTTTCTCTGTTTGAATTATCCAGCACGTTGTTGGTGTTCTGTTGCAGCTCCACGGGATCTGAGCTTTCCCAGTGTCCCGAATACTGATACATATCGCTGTTTGTCTGAAAATTCAGGAGCTTGATTGTGGGTGTATCATTGGTCTGGTGTGGTTATAAATAAAGCTAGAGTTGTGCTGTGGAGCTGCATAGCCTTCTATTCAAATTTAATAATACAAAATGCTAAAATATACAAGAAATGTACTTATATTTAAAAGAAATATTTGGTAATATGAGATTAAGCTGTATGGTTAAACTTGTGGAATAATTACAGAGCATCACCATGTTCACTGATTACATCCTAGTCTAAATTAAATGACTTCTAATTTAACTAAGCTAAATCTGAAAATCATTTAACTGTAACCTCTGCCTGTGATCATGCTTTTGATTTGATGATTTATGCTTCATAATAAAGTTGGCTTTTTACATTTTATGCATTTGGCGGACACTTTTATCTTACATTTACATTGTCAAACATATCCGTTATACGGATGAATAAGCTAGATCATGTTCATTTTTAGCTGACCTACTGTATGCCTGTAAACTATTCCTTGCAAACGTCAAATGAAACCAGAACATGAATGTATAAAAAGCCTAAAAACATAATTTGCTGTCTCTCTCTCTCTGTGTCTCCAGTGGGTGATCAGTGGATGCATTACATCTCATTTGGGGGTCTGAGGACCCACGCTGAGCTGGAGGGAAAGCTGGTGACTGAACTGATATATGTGCACAGCAAGATGCTTATCGCCGATGACAACACCGTCATCATCGGTGAGTAAAAATAGAAATTTGCAGACAGGAAAAAACACATGAGTATAATCTATACATACGGGCTAACAGTAATGATGTGGCAATCATGAAACTGCTGCTGTGCTAATCTGTGGTAATGTACAGTCAACTGTAGAGAATGACAGAGATGAAATGCCTCCTGCTGTTAAGATGTGGTATTGCAGTCTTATTTACAATTTCAGTTCTTTCATCATAAATGTACTGCCAGGTTCTGCCAATATTAATGACCGGAGCATGCTGGGTAAGAGAGACAGTGAGGTGGCTGTCATCTATGAGGACATCCACACTGTGAAGTCAGTGATGGATGGTCAGGAGTATCAGGCTGGACCCTTTGGATTAAGTCTGCGGCTGGAGTGTTTCAGGTTCAGAACTCATTCAAGTCTGTTTCTTGCATTTTAGCATTTACATGCAAACGAGGTTTAAAGTTGTTTTCTACTTCCTTCTGAAATCAATAGGATGATTCTAGGCGCCAACACTGATTCCAGCATTGATGTGACAGATCCTATCAGTGACCAGTTTTACAAGGAAGTGTGGATGACCACAGCTGGCCGCAATGCAACTATTTACCAGAAGGTCAGCTTAAATTTGTACACCAAATATCTGTTTATCTATTAGTTTCTTTTCATATAACCTGACTGAATCTTCTCTTCCATCTCCTCCAGGTGTTCCGCTGCTTGCCGTCCAGTGACGTTCGGTCAATTTTAGAACTGGATGGCTTCCTCTCTAAGCCTGGTTTGGAGAAGGAGGATCCTGCACGTGCTCAAGAGGAGCTGAAGAAGATTCGAGGCTTCCTGGTGCAGTTCCCTCTCCAGTTCCTCTGTGAGCAGAACCTTCTGCCACCCATCGGATCAAAAGAAGCCATGGTGCCCATGGACGTGTGGACGTGAGAGAACCTGCTTTCTTCTTATATAACAAACAACACTTCTAAGACAGAATATGAAGGAGCTTCAGCCATAAGTTGTTTACCCACCTGGACACCAGATCGGTTTGTTTCATCATCTGTTTGGAGCTTGATTGTTTATACATTCTAACACTATGCAACTAATATTATTTTTGATGAACTGTTCTTCTAAATCCTATAAAATGGTGATATGGATGCTTTTGTGATGACTTTGGTGTCCTGATTGGATGCTGTATATTGGTTTCTTGTTCATTATTATTGAACGGTTTTGTGCCCTGTAAGATGCACTGAATAGGTATTATTCTCTGCATTTAAGTGCCAACTATGTATGTGTTAACATTTCTCTATATGAAGTGCAAACATTTTTTGTGTACTATATCTCAAGGTAATTTATGGTTCTGTGATGATGGACATGGTCCATTAAATGTTGCTTTCCTATGGTACAAATTGCCATGTTTTGGTGGCCTTATTTGTTTACTGTGTTCTTAATGCTGGTTATAATCTAAAATCCACCAAAGCATTTGTCTATTATGACCAAACAAAGTTGTTTTCATAAAACTAGTATTAAGATTTATCCCCATTACTTGTCTATATTGTACAGTATACTGTAAAGACATGCCTGGAGCTTTAATGAATTTTACTATTCGTTCTTGAAGTAATGAAGTCGTTGCTCATCACATTCCAAGTAGTGAATCGACTACAACTGCTACGGTTTAAATAACCATTTAGGATTTCCCCGTCAGTGTAAAGACAGCAGCATGTGTGTCCCGCATTCTGAATATGCAGCAAGTATCTTCTAACAGTTGTTAGCCAAGCACACATGTCTGCACTGTTGACTGTGCATCTGCACTTTTGTAGTAGAAACTAATTCCAGTTCTCTCTTTTTATCTTCTTTTCCTCATGCATTTTCCCCATTAATTGCATTTTTGCACACAATGTGTATCATCAAAAACACAAATGATCTGTGTTAGGATGTTTATGGAATATGTGAATTGATGTTATACAGATGATTAAAACAATTTTCACACTACTGAGTCTGTCTGTATCTATCTAAGTGTTAGGATTTCATAGATAAATGGTTGATTGGAACATTATGTCTGCTCTGTGGCTGTGTGTGTGTAAGTTTGTCTCTGGGGTGTCTGATAAAAACTGAATTTGTGAACACTGCCTTACTGTCTCAGTGGTCCGTGTGGGGGTGTGTACATGTGTTTCCCTGGGATATGTACAGCTGTCATGTTCCCTGCAGACTGCAGTCTGTGAGCTATAGCTGAGCAACAGTCCCTGATACAGTCTCCTGACCTTTGACCTACCTCTCGCATAGTGCATATATTACGTCATTGGGCGTCGCATGGGAGAAACTCACCAGGGGAATTATAAAGCTATAAAACCTGATGAGTGAGGTTGGAATCTTTAATAATCTCCCATACAAATATTACATTTCACTGTCAAATTGATATTAAATTAGCTGCTGTTTCAGTGTGTAAATGTTCTATTATTAGAATGATATTCTCATAACTGGCAAAAAGTTTGCCTTGAGCAGGTCTCTGTTATTGTAGAGAACAAGCCAATACACAAAGTGTAATTTTTTGTCTGACTGAAAAGAAATAAGAGAGAGATAAAGGCCAGGATTACTACAGAAGCACGTCACCCTGTGCTCAAGCTCATGCATGTCTGAACATTGTTTCTAAAATCCTCAGATATGTGTGCCTGTGAGCCTTTTTGTTATAATAAAAAGGCAAGATCACTTTTTATCAGGCTTAAAATGTGACCAGGTGTTTAATGTATTTATTTGTGAACCCTAGGAAGAGGGTGTGGTATAATATTTTCCCACATGGATGAGACAAATCCTCACTGGGGTCATTTAAAGATTGTACATTTCATTCGGTTTTTATTTTATTGTTATTTTTTTATTATTAATATCCTGCCACCAATTACATAAAACATTAAAACTCAATATCCTTTTCCCCAGTATACTTCTATTTTTTATTTTGTTTACTTCATCCACATGATGCTATTTCAAAAATCTCACATTTATTATAATGGGCCTGATTAACCTACTTCATTCTTATTCCACAGGGAAAGTGTTACATAACCACGGGTTTCACTCTTAATAAATATCTCAGAACATACGCGTGTCAGACGGCAGCATCATTATAGAAAAGTCTTTAATGATATGTGTACTAGTGTGAATGATTTTGTTCTGCTAACACCATTAGCTAATTCACTGTCCATTAGACAGGGTAAGAAAGATAATCGCCCCTTTTCTGAAATCTTCAGAGAAAATCTAAACAACAGAGATGATGATGAATGGAAGCAAATCTGGTTTGGAAGGCATGTAATGTGATCAGGCTAAGCCACACACATACAAAGGATCTTATCATAAGGCAGGCTATTGCACAAACCACTGCAATGTGACTGCATTGTCAGCACAAAACATTTTCTCACAGGCAATGCTAATGCTAATGGTGTTTTTGCAACAGATAGAGCCCAATCAGGAACCCAATCAGGTTTTAAAGTACACAAAAACGGCCTGTTTTTACAGGCTAAAGTCACTGAGGAACAAAGCTGTCTTGTGGCAAAAAGCAGAGAGGAATGAGAGAAATGTAGCACACACATAGCAGAGTCTGTGCTGATAAGATGAAAGCTATTGCGCAAAGGAGGCTTCACACTAGCTGAACGCTTGACAGGGATTCACTCTGGGGAAACATGGATTTTTACAAACAAGATGTTGTGGGAAAAGCTTTAAAAAGCACAGAATATGATTTCAAGACTCCTGTAAGGCACATTTTTGTGTGTTTTTCATAATCTCCAAGAAAAACGTCTGTTCTGGTCTTATACTCAGAGCTCCCCTATCCAGCATAACATTTCTTCAGAATAATTAATATCTCCCATTAAATTTTATATGTGACTAAATGATTCCGCACATTCACCACTAGATGGCGCACTATTCGCTGCAGTACTGTCATTCATTCTTAGATAGCTAGATACTGTAGACAGACATACAGTGTAAGTAGACAAACTGATCTACAAAAAACAGACAAGTACTGTAAATGGTTCATTGCCACAGTTTCAAACTAATCAAACCAATTGTGAAATGTAGCCGAGCTCATGGCATTGAACGAGACTGCCATTATGACAGACTGAGTGTGTCATAAAGGATGTTTTCTGCCAAGGCGAATGCGAGAGGAAGGTGGTAGGGGGGGGAGGAGGTGTTTATAAATCGCACTGCTTACATAAACGGAAGGTGAGAGGAAGTGTGCTGTTTGTGGCTCACTGTCTCACTCACTGTCTGAAGTGCGGCTTCCTGTTTCTGACTGTTTTTATGCATTATAAGCTGTTCAATACATGTGCATGATCACAACAACAGCTATATATTTTCTGATGCAAATTTAAGTAGTTGCTTTCCATTCACAGCTCGCTGTCACCATTCAAGGCAGTTGCTGTGTGGTTCCTAAGGTGTTCTGGGAGGAAGTAACATTCTTATATTGGTTGGTGTCTATGGTGTCTTAACAGGGTGCTTATGCAACTGGGCCCTGGGTCCCCTGGGTTGGTGTTTAGCTAACTTGCCATATTCTGCTGAAAAAAAGAAGTCTAAGCTGGTTGGCTCGGTTTTCAGTGTAGTCATCATAGGTGGTTTGCATGGAAGTTTTAAAGTTGATTTGACTAATTCTTTAGCTGGCAGGCTAGTCTCAGTTGAACAGGCTGTTTAGACAGCAACTAAGACTAGCCATCCAGCTTATGCTGGGTTTTTTTTTTTATTTACCATTGTTTTGTGATTAGCAAATTATTATAGTAAGCTTTGTGATTACACACTAAAGAAATTTTTATCAGAAATTACACACACAGTCTGCCAGTTTGGCTAAACTGGTCAAGATGGTCTCCCAAACTGGTTTAGCTGGTTGGTCAGCAGGTCTCACAGCCTGACCAGCTAAAACCAGCCTGATTACACTTCACAGCTTACATGTTTGCACTGAATAGGAAGATGCTCTTAATCTCATCGTACATATAGCCTATGTAATGTACATTGTATGTATACAGTGACAATAAAGACATTCTAATTCTAATTAAATAAAGATGGGGTCAAAACCACTCTACAACCAGCCATAACCAACACTGACAAGGCTGGAAGATCAGCTAATAACAGACAAAAATACATTTTTGAAGCTATAATCTTACTACTAAGAACTACAGACATAAAAGAACTACAAATGTTGTCTAGTTTGTCAAGCATGTTAACTCATATCCCTGTGGTAGTTGTATATTATATATATTATATATAAACAATGAATACAATATATATATATATATATATATATATATATATATATATATATGTGCTATTGTATACATTGTTTGTTTGAGTTTGGCCCCGCCTTTCACTCCGAGGCCACGCCCTAGAACACTGGTGATTGACACGCCTTCACCGCCGGAGCTCTGATTCACACGTCCTTTGGCGCTGGTGCTTTGGACTCGTGCGGCAGCAGATCATCGGTACAAGCACGAGATGTCTCCTTCACATGCAGTCCTATAGCTGCTAATTCGGTTTTAAACACCCGGAATCGCGAAGAACAGCGGCTCCGCACCATCCGGGAGCTTCATCTGCTCCGACTGAAGTCAATCCAGCCTGTTTGGTGTATTACACGGATCAGCTCGGCGTCTGTATTCATGTTATTGCGGGCATTATATTGTTGAATATAACAGATAATCATGGCGAGTGACTCTCCTGCGAGGAGTCTGGATGAGATCGACCTGTCTGCTCTGCGGGTGAGTGGGGAGATACAGTGAAATGTTTTGACTTACAATGGGTGAAATATATTGTTCAGCATCTCGCCATTAATGATGGAGGGGAAATATGGGAGCTGATTTTCATGCACCTGACCGAGAAACAGCTTAGAGAGGCGTTTTAGTATGATTAGCAATATTACGCTATTAGATATATGTTTATTTTAGACACAAGTAGAGATGTTTTATTACCAGAAATATATTTTAATAAATATTTTTGAACACAAAGATGCACTATTTGTTAGTCCTCGAGCATCTGATGAAATAATAGCGGTGGGAAAATTATTGTTATTATTATTATTATTAACGTTACTACCGTTGCACAATTCGTCTAGAGTTCTTCATTATGCGGCATGAGTAACGTTATGTGAATTAAAACATCCTATTCAGTAAACATTAGTGCCTAATTGTTATCCCTAATATGACTGACACGACCGAAGTGCTAATTGTAATTTTATTTGTCAAATTTGCACTGTATACCGTGAGCAGTTTTTTGCGTCATCCCTATTTTGCGTGTGATTGAAATTATAGCTGGATGCTTTACACCGATACACACAGACTGTATCTGGTAGTCATCCGACCGATATGCTCTATGCTGTGTGAGGCCTATAATAAATAGCAATGTGTGCATTGCAGACAGCTTCACTTCTGGTCCCCGCCATTATATGATAATGATATACTATCAAGATGTTGTGGTGTTAAACGTGTGAGCGTATTGTGTTGGATTTGCAGCTTCTGTCTGTCTTTGTTTGGTCTGTTTGAGATAATTTCTCTGTGACATACATTCTCTGGCTGGGCGGTTAGAGCGGTGTGCGCTGGATCCTGGATCCTGGGCTCTGAGTGATCTGGATGCTGGGTCCCTTGGTTTTCGGATGCTCTGCTTGATGGGTACTTAGTTCCTCTTTCCCGCCAACAGGAGAAATCACTGGCCCTTAAAAACCTGCTGGAATCAAACTGATATTTAACGTGCGAGTGCCAGGAGGCAGGATAAAATTTGATTTCAAATTTGAATCTGGCAAGACTTTGTTACATTTCAGTAAAACATATCCAATAGCTCAAAGATGGATAAAGCAACAGGATTCCTTTTCAAAAAAAGCAGTTTTCTGTTGGTCAACGTAACAAATTCAAGTACCCAACTTGAAAATGTGCAAAGTGTGCACAACTTTTTTGATGTTATTTGGAACTCCTGGTTGCTCGGATTCAAACTGGAATCACTGAAGTGGGCAGGTGTTTCCCTTAAACAGTCCAAAACACATTAAATAGAGTGCATGCAAACCTAATAAAACATGGCTCCAGTGGGTGTATAAAGGCCTCCTGTAGCAAATCCATGCATTTTTGTAAGATAAATATCCATATTTCATGCATAATAAAAACTTTTCTATCACTACCCGATGGATTTCGTAGTACGTATGTGTTTCGCGCATGCCTCTGGGAAAAGCTTTATTACATTTGCGCGCACTTTATTTAAATTTCTTTGGGACTGTTAAAGGGAAATACCTGCCCACTGCAATGATAGAGCTTCGAAGTGCCAGGACAATTGTCAATATAACTCTGATTGGATGTGTCTGAAAAAAGAATATACACCTAGGATGGCTTGAGTAAAACACATGCTATTTTAAATTTTTTGGTTAAACTAACCCTTTAAGGGCTGGTGAAACTAGACTTGAACATGCAAAATTATAAATTGCATTGGTCATTATATGACATCAACCTTTCCTGTGTCTTTAAGAAGAAAAAAAGAAAAGAAAATTAATAATACATACCAAATGTGAAAATATACTATATTTATGCACACCTGCAGCTTTTACTCATTTAATTCTGCTAAGAGGTTATGCTATGACATATCAATGTTTTATTGGGCACTCATCTTCACATGATACAAATTCACTGGTCAGAGTTAACAAAACTTGAACTTTGGAACACAGTAAGAAGTGAAACTCGTCTCCTGCATTTCTTATGCATGGAATGAAAAGTATAGTATGGCTACTCCTTTACCCATGCAAAACTAGACAGCTCTCATTATAAGCAATCAATATTTACACAGTTTACCCCGTAAATGCCCAAAGTGACATTCTGTATGCATTGTTTGCATTTTGTTCCATTAATCTGAAATAAAAATGAATTCCAAATCCATTTTCTAAATGCATGTTATACAGTACATCTAATTATAAACCATTTTATCAATATACACACACTAAAAAAATATTATTATTACATTTTTTGTAATTTTTTATCATAACTGGACCTTCCAGTAAAATAAAAAAAAATGTCTTTAATGCCCTAAGCAGGACTTCTCCCATCATTAACCCCGCCCCTTCAAGTTGCATTCATTACATTCATTCATTTCATTTTTAATTGCAATGCCAACATCCCAAAATCCAGACAACCGATTCATAATACCAAAGCCCCGCCCTATGTTTTTCAATAATTAGTTACACTCAGTTGTGCGTCACAATGCAGAAGAAAACACCTGTTACTACTTCTCTTTGATCACAACTGTTAATTACTTTGAATGTCGGAGCATGTTTTCAAAACTTGTAAACAAAATATGGCGGAAATGCTGGGCTGATTTGTGCTGCTCTTTGTTTCGGATGCTCTAGTCTATATAATGTGTGCAGTGTCTCCGAATGCCGCAGTAGTGCTATTCCTCACAGACAGTGTGCTCCGACTGTGGGCTTGTGTCAGATCTGTTGAGTGAGATGACAGACCCTGATTGTAGGCATGTTAGTTATGCAACATGATCTTACCTGCGCAGCTTGAGGCACGTCTGGACATGATTTGTGAGGTAACCAGTTAACTGTGGGAAGCCGAGAGGGATTTTACTCTATAATGTAAAGCAGTCTGTATTGCATTGACTGTTTAGCATCACCTGATTGTTTTCAGTGCCGTTGCATCAGATGGTTCAGGATATGCTGAAAACACTTTCAAACTCGTGTGTTATAAATGGAAAGTTTCCTCTCTGAATTAGTCAGAGTTTTATCAGACGTATTCGGTTTGGTAACCGCTCGCCATGCCTGACTGTCGTCTTGAGCGACCATGTCTGTGTTTACATCGCTGTGTAGGCGTTTGGCTTTTGAGACACTCTCTAGACTCAGAAACAGTACAGTGGCCCTCTCAAGCTTCCCCGTGTCTCTCCATGTGAGGTATCTTTAATGCTTTTTTCCCCCTCGCCAATACCCATGGGCAAAGCTATTTTCCTCATGTCTGCTCACGAGCTCGCCACTCTCGCAGGATCTTTTGTGCTTAAAAATTAGGTCACCCAGTACAGTGCGCATGGTCTTGCCTCACAGGGGAAGTGTATGCTTTATGTTTCGCTGACACAGATCTGGACAATGTGCTTGGTGCTACATATATAGCACTCGAGTCCCAGCTGATGGTTTTACTAAACTTTTACATCACGTTAACCTTTGACAAGAACAGTTATTTAAGATGAGAGATAAGAGAAGTTTTTATTAATCCCCAAAGGAAATTGTTTCTCCAGTGGCTGCATATTTCCACAACTACAGATACAATGAGATGAGATAAGAGAAATAGAAATAAAAATACAGTATATTATGAGTCAACTAACATATATAAATAGAATAAAAATATATCTGTATGTTTAAAAAAACAAAACCTTTGATTTGCTCATGATTTGCTCATCCCCATGTTATTTCCCTTACATTTAGTTCCCTTTGACAAATCATCTTTCTTATTCAACAAAAGTCATGCAGGCTTGGAACAGCATGAGGTTGAGTAAACAATGGCAGAATTAATTAATTAATTAATTAATTAATTTCTTTTTTAAAGCAGACAAACTGTCAGGTCAATACAAACAAATTATAAGTATTGTATTATGAGTGAGTGTGAGTGAGAGATGAATGAGTGGTCTGATTGGTTGTAGATTCGTCCAGTAGTATACAGAGTCATTTGATGGACGCAGGTTAAGCCCGCCTCCCAGAAGGCGGATAGTAAGGCAGCTTGGCCAGACTAAGCTCCTATGAGCTTTATAGTCGCGGAAGCCAGGCTACAAAAAAGTACTAAAACTTGAAAATTCTAAATATTAAAGGCTTAGTTCACCCAAAAATGAAAATTCTGTCATTAATTACTCACCTTCATGTGGTTCCAAACCTGTACGACCTTCGCTCATCTTCGGATTTTTGATATCAGAGAGCCATCAGACCCTCCATAGACAGCAATTCAACTGACAATGATCCAGGTCCAGAAACATAGCGAAAACATCAGTAAAACAGTCCATGTGACATCAGTGGATCAACTTCACTTCACATCATTTCCTCTACCATTCTTCTTCCGTGACTTACGTCTTCTGCCATTTTAGAGAGTATGTGTGCGCTTTCCTCTAGGTGTAAAGAACCACACATTCAGTTCATGCGCATTCTTTCACCCGGATGTAAGGCTAATTACGTCAAATAAGTTAAAGCTTGTGTATAGTGTGCGTTGTGATACTCTCTAGAATGGTGGAAGACATAAGTCACAGAAGAAGAATGGATAGAGTAAATGTTATTCTTGTTTTCTTTGTTTTTTTCGTAACCATAGTGCAGTGCACACCGCACTTGCATGTTAATTTCTACAGAAAGTGTGTGTGTGTGTGTTTGTATATGTTCGACCTGTTTTGCCAGCATAGAAGAGCGAACATATAGTTCCAGCCTCATGTTTTTTCCTGTGAATAATTAATAGGTAAAGGACTGTTACATCCCAGAGTCATGTCAGGGAGAGGCGGGGGGAGTCTCAGCTGTAGATGTCAGCCAGTGTTTTTCGTCTTTTCCTTGTCTCGTGATTTTGGCCAGCAGCATCTGCCTCTTGTGCTCCGGGGCAATGTTACTCAATAAAAGCACATATGAAAACTAATACTCACCCTCCTGCAGGAAGATTATCAGTCCTGTTATCACCAAAGAGCAATTGTTCATCATAACCTCCTTATCACTGAGCAAATGTGGGGGGGATTCCTGGATTTAAGGATGATCACTGGAGCACGGAGTAATGAATGACTGTAATGAAGCACTAATGAGGTTCTGTGATTATCTGAGCACTGGAGGTCCTGCCAGATGTGTTTATATGTGGGAGAAGTTTCCTTAAATGGAAATTTGTGCTACGTTTTTCCCAGTCGTTTTGTTTTATTGAATTTTTTTTTTTTTGGGGGGGGGGATATGTTTTAGTTTTGGGATCCGCTTTGAAATGTCTGTGGTATCTAGTAGTAATATTTCACCAAATAATTACATTTCTGTTTTCATTTACTCGCCTGTATATTTTCCCAAACCTCTGACTTTTCTTCCCCAAAAGACATTTAGCTGAATGTTGATGCTGCTGTTTCCATATAATGAATTCATATGGTGACCACATGCTGTCAACTTCAAGACAAAAACAGGAAAAATAACTTTATTTCCAAATCTTGAGGAACAGATTGAACTTGAAGTTGTCTTTCTTCCACACATAAAACTGAAAGGTTCTTTATTAGCATCTGTGATTCTGTGAAGAACATTTCTATTCCGTGCGTGATTCTTTATAGTGGAATAAGATCAAATGTTCTTCACACACAAAACTTGTGTTGCTTGTTTGAAGAACTCTTCATTGAAAGGTTCTTTAGGGAACCAAAAACGGTTCCTTTTTGGCATCATTTATAGCGTTATTTTGAACCTTTATTTTGTGTGTAAAAAAAAAAAAGTGCTCATTTAATTTGCAGTTTGACATCATTGATGTCGGATTTGCGATGGAAAATGATTGAATATTGACTTGAATGTTTATTTTGTTCCTCTCACAATGCTTTTTTTTTTTTTTTACTTCAGTTTACTTCAGTTTTATGACAAGCTATGTTTCTATTCAAAGTTACAAATTAAGCTTATGGGCAAAATTGAAATCACACTGGAATAACAACATTTAAAGAGAACAAAATGATCACTTCCTGATTAACTTTAGCTAAATATCACCAAAAAAAAATAAAAAAGAAAGAAATTGTCTGCGGTAGGAGAATTCACTGGATATTTTTTTATGTACAATAAATGTCTAGCGTCAGAGTGCACAGGCATTTCCATCCAGCATTTTTTATGCAAAATCCCAAAATGTGCTTAAAAATAGATGTATGGAAACAGCTTTTTACTGATTTACTCCCAAAAAAAAATAAGATGAACGCATTTCGTTGGTGTGCTCTAAAGCTTGTAAAATAATCAATGATCTTTATTATTAAATTATCAGCAATTAACATTTTTCTTTGTAATATTTAGTTCAAGTTAATCAGGAATTTACAGTTTTTTTCGTTTCAACTCACTTCATTCCAGTATGTTTTATGCTATATTTCAAAGTTTACTTCGTAACTTTGGATGGAAACAGCAATTGACATATTTTTGGAACCCTGCACTTTTTTTAAAAAAAGGAAAAAACAGCTTGTTTCATGGAGTAAAAGAAAGGAATCCAGTTTCAGAAATGCATGCCAGTGAGGAAATGATGACTGGAATTTCATTTTTGGGTGAACTATTCCTTTTATGTCGGCTCTTCTTACAGCTGGTGATTAATTGCATGGGGATTAACAAGAAATGTAATTACTGGTGTTGCATTACTGTATTGCCCCGGTCAATGGGTTCAGCTTCCCCTCTCAGGTATATTATTGTTTATTAGGCATTCTGTTCTGCTGTGCAGAGCTGCAGTGCTGTCATTCAACATGGCATGTCTAAACATGCTCTAATCTCCAATGGTCTTTCAGAAGTTCCTTTGAAGACGCCTTTCTAATACAAACAGCACAGTCACATGGCTCTAAACTATAGGGGTTTGTTTACTTGCGACTTCTCCATTGGAGAGCTCAGATTAGTTTAGTTCCACTTACAGCATCTAGTACTAAAGACAGTTCAGTGATTTGTTCTAGTTCATTTATAATGATCAGTCATTTTGCTGTTTCGGTATGTTCATACAAATCCTACACAACACATACTGTGTACATATTGCATAAAGTTTTCACTTTTAATTTGCTGTAAGTAGTGAGTTGTACTGAAAAAAACAGATCCTCTGATTAAAAGCTTAACATGCAGCACTTCAGTTAAGCTTTGTAGATGGGCCTCTTCCTTAGTGGTGTTTTCAAGAGATCAGGTGAATAGCCTCCCACTCAAAAGGTGGACTACTTAACTTATGGTCCTTATGGGATTGACCCTGCTAAAATGCTAATGACACAGGTGGGGTTTAAAGCTACAGTGTTACTGAAACATGCTTTGATTCCATTGATGGCTATATACCATTCCACTTCCATAATATTACTACACTGCCTTGTCCTCAAAACTTGAGTACTTGTTACTGTGACAGTAATGGAAGAATTCACTTAAAGTATGTAGAACAAAACTTCACGCCCTCAGTGCATGAGCCAAGCCCAGAGTCTGCATTTGTGCAAAGGATGTTTTCCGCCGTGTGAAGTTGCAAGTATTTTATTGGGTAATCTGGGAATTCTTAGATGTGCAAACCCCAGTAAATTCCTATTACATTTTTAACAATAACATTTAAAGTAGACCTACTATGAACTACAGTGTTACTAAATAAGTTCATGTAAAAGCCGTAAAGTATCATTAGCATTTTACATAAAAAAATTATATATATATATATATATATAAATAAATAATAAATATATTTTTATTTTTTATTATTTAACATATATAATATGTAGAGATATATATAATGTAGAGATATATATATATAATATCTCTACAATATTTTTATAATTTTTACTGTATTTTTTATTTAAATAAATACAGCAAAAGTGACTTAAAATAATAATAATAAAAATAATAATAAAAAATTTTACCAATGCCAAACGTTTCAACAGTGGGGTAAATATTTTATTTTATTTATTTTATTTAATTGAATATTAAAACATAACTACTTAATTATTATAATGCAGCCTTGGTACATGGCATTCTAAGTTAAAATATTAATTTGTTTCATGTTAAACTAATAAAATATATATGTATATATAATATTGTAGTGCTTTTATTCTGTTATTTTTATTTACTGTACAAATGGTCCCTTTTTTTAATATATTTTTCAGGTATATTTTGTTGCAAATCATCGGTAATAATGTGAATCACTGCAAACCTGGTTGCTTTGGTTCAGAGTTATTTTTTTTTTTAAAAATCCCTATAGGGAAAATGAAAGGGAAAAATACAGAGGGTGCTGCATTTGCACTGATGGACTGCTGGTGTACTCTGTCAAAGTTAGCCTGATGCCTGAGGTGTCTTTCCATGTGAAATATGAACTTGCTTCTTAAAAAACAGCCTGACTCATTGTGTTATTTTTCTGAAACAGTTGAAGCAGCAGAAGTTATGGTGTATCATTTAAAACTGCTGAATGCCTCGAGAAACGTGCCACTTTAAGCATCTTTACATTTGTAAGCAGAATATGGTGGTCACATATTGGTCAGCAGTTTTTCCCCATGCCTGTCCATCTTTGGGAATGTATTTAAGGCCAAAACTGATGTTAAGCATGGATATATACACCCTTTCTTTCTCCAGCGTGTTTCTCCGTAAAGAACTGTACGTTTTCCCAGTCTTATTTCAGGAACGAAGTGTCACGCAGGTTCAGGCACATGCACGAGTTATGTAAGAGAGATATGCGAGTGTTTATTTTAAAAGAATCACAGGAAGAAGATGTTCCTGCAGGTACGGTGACGGTGCAGGTGTGTAATTTCGGGATGCTCATGTTCCATCGGGTCTCAGAGCAGGGGCAAGCTTGATGGGGTTTCCGCTCACACCCGGCAGCAGTGATGTTTAGAGTAAGGTCTCTGTCTGAACACCGAGTGTTGTGCTGACCTAATTCTTCCCACACTGACTCTGTGGCTGGGTGTTAAAAATTCTGCTTGGTTTTAAAGAATCTGAGCCGCTTTTACTGTGTCATTCCTCTTTTATCCTGTACGCATGTGCTTTTAATTTACTGTAAATTCATGTTTTTTTTTTCTGGCTGTTTCAAGGCAGCATACTTCCTTCTGGCTGCAATTTATAATGTACCTGTCAGCTCGAGTATTTTGATTCTTGAGTCTTCAGATGAAATGGTGCAAAAAGTACTTTAGGGGATGTCATGGTATTAGATATTGTTAGTGGAAAGCAATATAAGAAAATGTTTTCTGTAGTATATCCCATGGTCAAATAGTACTTAATACAGTACTGTTCAAATGTTTGGGGTCGATTAAAAGTTTTTGGCTTTAAGCTTAACAGGGCATCATTTATTTGATGAAAAGTACAGTCAAAACATTAAAATGGGAAATATACTATATATAATATATGGAAATATCTTAATTTAGAACGACTAACTGTATCCTATTTAAAATGTGTTTCTTTTCTGTTGTGACAAAGTTGTCAGCAGTATTCCAGTGTTCAGTCCTGCTCATAATGATCAATATGATCAATGTCAAAAACAGTTGCTCTGCTTAAAGGTTATACTGGAATGCATTTTTAGGATTCTATGATTAACAGAAATGACAAGAACAGCTTTTATTTGAGATACAAATATTTTTAAAGGCATAGTTCACCCAAAAAGGAAAATCATCAGTCATTCACCCTCATGTTGTTCCAAACCCCCCAAAAGACCTTTGTTCGTCTTCAGAACACAAATTAAGATAATTTGGGTGAAATCCAAGAGCCCTCTGACCTTTCATAGACAGCAACAGAACAGAACTACCACATTCAAGGCCCAGAAAAGTAGTAAGAACATCATTAAAATAGTCCATGTGGCATCAACAGCTCAAACTTAATTTTATGCACCTATGAAAATAACAACTTCTCTTCCATGTCAGTCTTTGCGTGCGTATACGAGAGTGATACTGTATGATTTCCATATTCATGTACCAAGCTATTTAGAGCACTTACCAGTAAATTGTTTGACATGGGAATACAGCCAATTGGATTCCCCAAAGTATATTGGACCTGCCTCTCTGAGATTCTCATTGATTGAGAGTGCAGGTGCCATTATTGCACTTCAAGGCAGGGCTGTCGATAAGGGCTAACAAATTAACCTTTTTCAATAACACCTTTCTTTCTCCAAGATACCATTTACCGTAGTATTGCTATTATATATATATTTTTTGTTACGCACACCTTGTTCTTTCTGAAAATCGTGTTCAGTACATTTATATTCATCTAAATGAACCTGCATCTATTCTTCATGTTCCACCAGCTTCATCTTCAGCTTAAGCATGTTTTTTTGTGAATTCACTGAACCATATTTCATAAATTACCCCTCTGGTGACATGAATGGCAGCTATTGTCGAATTACCATGGCAACATGTCTTGCTTATTGTTCCAGGTGTATTGCATTATTTATTGGTCGTGCTTATTTTCACGAGCATCGTGCTTGTTGGAGCTGAATTGAACCCTGACTGTTTTGGTATCTAACTCCTTTAGTTTTATTAACTGAAAATGACAAGTAAGAGTGATTTGATTTCAGTCTTGTTGTAGAAACGGCACAGCCAGGTAGATATTATTATGCCTGATATTTTTTGCACGATTACAGACATTTTTAATAAGGCAGAACTTTCTGCATAATAGCACATTGGTAACTGATTATTGGTATGAAAAGACTGACTATTATTATTATTTGATTTGATATTTGGGGAGAAAAAAGTTGTTTGGTTTGCAGAAATTAGGACATAATTAACCTTAGTGTTTGTTTCAAAATTAATTTTCTAGCTTTGGCTCACTTGATACTTTAATAGGCTTTTATGTTCAATATGCAAACATGCAGTTTAAACTGACAAGCTTTGTTAGGTTTAATGACTGCAGAGTCAGCATTTATGATGATGCAGTATGTGTGATTCTCCTTGATGTTCAATGACAGGATAATGCAAGCTAATCTCCTCTTCTATTATTTTCTCCCCTCAGGACCCTGCTGGCATATTTGAGCTGGTGGAGCTTGTAGGAAATGGGACCTACGGACAAGTATACAAGGTAAATAATAGTGTACGATAAGTTAAATCTATAGATCTCTCCAGTTCAGTCTCACAAACATGTTTTGTATTTCCCTCAGCTGTTTGCTTCAAAGTTTTCCCTCTCCCTCCCTTAAAGATCTGCACTTACCTGTTAGTGGCTCAGCAAGTCTTGCGTTATACATGTGGTATGTTCAGACGTGTCAAGACTCATGTGTGCTTCTTTCCATTTCTCTGAAAGATCATTCGCCCCCCTTCCGTTATCTGCTTAACTGGGTGTGAGTCAGATTTTTCAGTTGAAAATACTTAAGCGCATATTTGGTGATTTGTTTGTAAACATCATACAGGAAAATATAAGGGTTAAGTTGATGGTTATTATTAAAAGTTTTGCACGGTTTGACATGCTCTGAACAGGTTACAATGCTTGAACTTCTTTGGTTTGATGTTTCTTTTTTTGGTTTGACTCACATCCTCCACAGCGATCACGCCGCTAATTCTGGTATGATTGATGCGTGCTGAGAGGAGAATACTATTGATCTGTTTTTTAAATGAAGAGATCACCGATCAAAGTGTCAGATTTGACACTGAAGCCACGAGCGGTGATATACGAGCAGTTAAGCAGCCTGTCAAGCTGACACGCTGTCATTATGCAATACTTTTAAAGAGTTAGTTTACCAAAAACTGAAAATGCTGTCGTCGTTTACTCATCCCCATGTCATTCTGACCCCAAATGGATATTTAGTTTTTTCAGTAACCCACAAGAGGAAATGGTGTAATTGACACCACCAATGTTTAAAAGTTTTGGGTCAATCAGATAAAAAAAAAAAAAATATATATATATATATATATATATATATGTATAAAAAAATCAAGTAATATGCATATCAAGGCTGCACTTGATCAAAAATACAGTAAAAACCATAATATTGTAAAACAGTATTACAGTTTAAAATAATTTTCTATTTTAATATAATATTCTTTTGATGATGAACTTGACTGATCCTTTAGGAATTAATCTGAAATGGTGCGCAAGAAAAATGTCGTCTTATAAATGTTGAAAAAAATTGCATTTTCAAAATAACTGCTTTTAATGATTTTTTTCCCCCTCAATTTTAATCAGTTTTGTGCATCCTTGCTGAAATACAATAATTTAATGAAACTAATAATTTCTTAAACAAGAAAAAAGAAAATCTTATTAAGCCCAAATTAACTTTATAGTAGAAAATATTCTTTATAGCCGAATAGTCAAGCAGGTTTGAGATGATAAATAATAAATAGTGTGAAATATTTCAATTCTAGATAAACTAACCTTTTAAGATTTAAATCTGCTGCATCTGTATAGAATTATTAGACAAAATAAAGAAGAGAAAGAGGAAGTGGTTTTGAGTGTCGCTTTTAAGTCCTCATAGAAAGCTGCAGTTTACAGAAGTTTCTTGGCCTGACATTGAGCTCTCTGTGCGAGTGCAGTCAGTGTACTGAGAAAAGCAGTAGGAGGTGTGATTCTGAGGTGTCGCACACTTGTGAAGGTGTATGGAAGGGTCATATCCTATCAGGTGCTAGATTTTGTTTTCCACAGTCTCACTAGATGAGAATGTTGTGATAGATTTGATCTTGGTTTCATGGAAAATGAGGCAGATGCATCACAGCAAAAGATGATCTCTGCTAATCAAACGGGCACCCTTCGTGTATACTTAGCATGTGTTAATAAGAGTGAAAGAGAAAAAGTGCGAAGAAGGTGAAAAAAAAAAAAATCATGTGAGACAGTGGAATTCACCAATTTGTCAGCTAAATTAGGGAATAACTGTACTGTTATTTCTTATTAATTGAGTTGTGTGCATACCATTACCAAGAATTCCTCTCCTTTTTTCTGAGTTCATTCTCCGAGTTGTTATAGGATCTTGGTGTTTTGTGACATGTATGTTAGCTACTGTACTTGTGAAGAACGATACTTTTAGTTGTCAAAGTTGGGTAGTAGCTGATTACATATTATCTGGATTACATAATCAGATTCCAAAAAAAGTGCACCAAATTTGAGTATGTTTTAACATTTTTTAATACTAGTAATCAGACTACAGTTATGTTTTTATTGATTGTGATTGCATAAATTCACACAATAGCAATAAATGATTCATGATTGATTGATTTTCCCAAATTCTCATTTTTTACCTTTTTAAAATGTTTACATGACATGCAGGTAAACAAATAAAATATTATATTTTTTAGCAAGTGTTTTATTATGGTTGATATTTTAAAATTAATTTCACATTTTTTAATTATTAGCTTTTCATTAAAATCACAAACCCTGTAGTTCCTTCACAATCTTAATTCTTAATTCGTTCATGTTTGTTAATAACAGCTGATGGAATATATTTTCTTTTCATTTTAACATCAAAATGGTATGAAATTATCATATTTAAATCAATTTGCGAAATGACGTAAGTATAAAGTAATCTACAAGTAATGTAAGTGCCTAAAATGTGCAATGTAATGGACTACGTTACTAATTATTAACAATCTACCCAGCTCTCTTAGCTGATAAATGTATTTTAAAGGTTTAGTTCATCCAAAAGTGAATATTCTGTCATTAATAACTCACCCTCATGTCGTTCCAACCCCGTAGGACCTTTGTTCATCTTCAGAACACAAATTAAGATATTTATGATGATATTAGACAAGCATCTGATCCTCCATAGACAGCAATACAACTGAAGTGATCCCAGATCCAGAAAAATAGTAAAAACATTGGTAAATGAACAGGGATGGTTCTTTATTTAAATCTGGAATCCTCCTGCACTGCACAGATTTTTGTCCAATCATATGTCCCTCCCCCGATTTCAGCTGCCTTCATCCAACAGGTAAAGCCTAGTGGCTATTTCTACTTAACTTTTTATTTTATAAATAATAAGAGGAGCACAGTAGGAAAAAAAAACAAGGGAAGGAACAAAGAAAGACAACTGTCTAGTCCTTAGAGTGCTGGTTTGCTAATTTTTTTTCACTGATTAGTTACAAAGAAACCGCAAGTGGCACATTGAATTATATCAAGCATAAAAATGTAAAAATATGTACATCTTTGGAAAATCAGGCTCCTCTGGAAGGTTTCTTTAGTGTTGCATTATGGTTGCTAGGGCGATCTGGGTGGTCCTTTGCAAATTGTGGATTTCTAGGGTGTTTCCATGTGGTTGCTAGGGTGTATTGAGTGTTCGCTTAGTGGTTGCTCAATGTCCAGCCCTCTTTTAATGAAAGCATTTCATTGCTTATCTTTTAATTGCAACTCAGATGGCTTAGCAAAGTAATAGAGCTCCTCAATCAAGCCAAACCATTTGAAGTATAATTCATATCCGTAACAAACTGAACAGGACTCATCAAAATTATAACGCTTAGCAACAGTGTGAGCAAGTGTGAGTAATAGTAATAGTCATGATTTCCTTGGCAAACATATTATCCAGACATTCCCTCTGCGCCGCCTCCTGATTACCGAAGTTTGGATAAGCAGGTAGTCTGGTAGAAGGTAGCGAAATTTCTTTTTTATTTTACATAAAGATACATTTCTGTGATTGTTGGTGAGCAATAAAGCAAATATTGTTTGTGTACCGGATTTGTGTGGGATAATCAGTCCAAATATATATAAAAAAATGAATATAAAACACACTTGCTCATTTACGTGTGGGAGTTTTTCAAAAGCACAAGCGCCTGACATCTTTCAGAGTTCTGGTATTATTTAAAACGGCAGGCGTTCGTTTATTATCATATGTATGTGGAAGCGGAGTAGTTTTTGAACCAAATTAGTCATTTTGTTGATGACATTCTCGGGGCTTTGGTAAAGCTGCATTCAGGTCACAATCAGCCATGATTGACTGAATGTTTTAATGTGAAAGAAATAATAGAGGCAGGGAGATTATGAATCATGGTATTTATGTATTGCTGAATAGTTTTCTGTTGACACCCCTGACTTTTTTCCTGATTTAATACGAGATAGCATACCTCTTTTTTTTAAATCGGACTGTTGGTTTGAATTGCTTAATTATGTGAGTTCTCTCATCTATTATTCATATTTGTTTTCTTTTTAATGTTAAATCAGTCATTATTTATCATTATGAGAATTGTTGGCTAAGTAGAATGCAACGTTTATATTAATCTTTTCTTATAATAATATTTTATATGTTAAAAAAATATTAAGCAGCAATTTTTTTTTTCAACTTTGGTGATAATAAGAAATGTTACTTGAGCACCAATATTATTAAAATGATTTATGTGACACTAAAGACATGAGTAATGATGCGAAAATTCAGGTTTGTCATCACAGGGATTAATTAAATTTAGTTAATTTAGTTATACTAAGTACAAATATTTAGCAGTATTGCTGTTTTTACAGTATTTTGATCATATAAATGCAGCACAGGTGAACATAATACTGCTTTTTATTTAAGATGTTTAAACTAACTTGAATATTAAAAACATTTTACCCTATTCATACCCTATTATTAATGTCAATAAACAAAGCTGATTTTAAAATAAATAAGCAGCAGAAAAGGTCATCAGAAATGTCAGGCCTCTATCAGTACTGCATTAGCTAGCTAAATCAGCAGCTCTACCTAAAGCTAATTTCACGGTGTCTGGAGCATCTTGGATGAATTGTGGGTAATTTCTTTAAAAGTTAGTTGCTTAAAAGATCAAATGTGCTGGTCCGTAGCAAAACCCTTTTCGTTTCGGAGTCGGTCTTGTTAAACAGATGTCTTCTGCTTCACTCTGTGGGGCTGTAGCAGCATGACTCCGCATCTCGACTGGAGTTTGCAGAGCTCATCTTAACATGGTGCTTTTTGTACTGTAATTGTGATCCTGAAAAAAGCACGTTCACTTTACTCCGCCTCCGGATCTGTCTATTTGGGTCAGATTTGAAACTGAGATGAGTGGTCTTATTCTTATTAACTGGGGATCTTTGAACTCTCGGACTCCTGCATTGCTGCAAGGCGGTTTAATTAGTCCAAGGGTTGTAGGTTATGACCTCGCTGACCTGTAAGAACAGATGAGCAACATTTGAGAAGTATTGATCGTTATATTTGACTGAATGCAGGTAGGCCAAGCATTGAAGTTATGGATTATTAAAAAAAACAGCGACTTGATTAAGTAAACAAAGTTGTTTATTGGTTTTTGAGAAAATTAACCCTGCACAGGTGACCTAAAGAGAAGTCGCGATAAGAATGAGAATTGTTTGCAAAGATCTGTAACATGCATTTGGAATTTTCGAATTTTCATTTCAAGAAATTCAGGAGTTTGATTCGCTCTGAGTTCCCGGCGGAAAATCCCACACAACCCTTTCTCCAGTGGGGTGCCATTTTGGGAGATCCAGAAAGCCATTAAAAACGTGCCCTGTATTAGAAGAAATAGGTTCTGGGTCAGGATGTGCTGCACTGGGACCGCTCATCTCCCACTCACATGAAACTGCTTTTGAGAGAAATCTGCTGTGAAGGAGAAAGATAGAAATGTGGGCACTTTTATTAAAGCTTGTGAGTTTTCTTTTCAGGCACTTTTAAAGATTTTAGGAAAACGTCACTATCAACAAATCCCCTTTTAAAGGGATAGTTCACTCACACACAAAAACACACAAAAAAATTTGTTGGCATTTACTCAGCCTAACTAGCTTTGCTTTCTCTTATGCAACACAATAGGAGATGTTTTGAAGAATTTTGATGCTTTTATGTTTAGTTAAGCGAATGGGCATTTTATTCATTTGTCATGCAGCTTTGACATTCTGCTGTACTGTAAATATTTCCTTTTGTTTTCCATGGAAAAATGAAGTTGTAAAGGTTTTTTCTTTTACTTTTTTTTTTTTTCTTTGGATCTGTCTTTTTAGTTTTATTTACCCATGCATAAGTTTTCAGGTTTTTCCCCTTTAATCCAACATCACTACAGCCTCACACATTCAGATGGACATATTTGGCCTTTGAGCATTGCATTTTTGAGACTGCATGTCAAGTTAAAAATAGTTCAGGTTTAAAATATGAGTCAAGGCCCCAGCATTCTGTTCGATTTTGTTGCATTCTGTTTTAGGCTAGAATACTTTATTACAACAGTGCTCAGATTTTTGCTCTGATTTGCATTCTAAACGAGTTTATACTGGTTGGTTGAAGTCAGAAGCAGCCTGCAAACTTGAGTTGAGAAAACATTCTAGATTTTTTTTTTTTTTTTTTTTTTATACTTTGGACTATGATTACCTTCAGTCAGAGAATATCATACACGCTCAGGAAAAAAAAGATGCAAAAGTTGTCAATAGGGCAGCGCCTATTCAAAAATATATACCTAATACCTAATATACACTTGAGGTACTAATATGTACCTTTTAAGTTAGTAATATGCTCTTATTAGGAGTAATAATGTACAGAAATATTACCTTTTGAAGAGAGATTACCCCACTGACAACTATTTGTACTGCTTTTTTTTTTTTCTGAGAGAGTGTACACATTGTTCTGCATTTTCTACCAATGAAACACGTTTCTAAGTAAATATATGCTTGTAACAACTTGAAGGTCAGGTAGTTTGTCATCCAGGGTTATTATTGTAAATTAAAACCATAAAAAATATTGTTACTTAAAATAAATGTCTATTGAAGGTATTGACGAATAACGGTAACACTTAACGCATTACAAAAGCAGTTTGCAATGCATTATTTATACCTTGTAGTGCGCCTGGAACCTAATTGCAACCAAAAATAATACATTATAACATTATAACCCTTTATAATAATTATACATAAAGACTTAAGAAGTAAAAACTTTTTTCACTTTTATTTCAACTAGATGCCAAGACTTTTTTACAGAGTTTAACTAACTTAATTACCAACACTAAATTAACTTAAACAAATTAATACATAATTTATAAGGACTACATAGACAAAACAATGATTAAATGACAAAAATGCTCAACAGAAGTACTAAAACTATAAATGATATTAACATTGGTGATCCTCAGACAACCCACTGAAGTATGTCCTTTTACACATCTGTAACTCAAATCACCTTAGCAACCACATACCAACTCCCTGACAACCACCCACAACGCCCTAGAATTGTAGCGCCAAAAGTTTTCCAGCAAAGCAGCTAGAAATCTAGCTCCATATTATGAGTGAAGGCTTTGCATGTTCTTCTCACCCATACATTATGAGATAAACACAGCTTATGGTTAAATAAGGAAGCTTCCACAATGAGGCTCTAAATAAAACACCAACGTCCTGCATTCCATAAGTGACTGCAGGGCATGTGGTCTTTTGAAGGCTGTTCTCTGAATGGAAGATGCGTGAAGAAATTCTGGCCCCTCCAAAGCTCTCTGAGACTGAGCTGAGAGGGTCACACTAGGTCACATGTCTCAGGAACAAGAGGAGCTGTCTGTAGAAGAGTGTGAAAATCACAAACCTCCTCCGCCTTCCAGGCCTGTTGCTAGGCTACAGAGAGGAAGTGGTGCGTTGTGCTTTTTTTTTTTTTCGCGCTGGCACCCTGTGTCTACCGTTAAGCGGTACAAACATACACCAGGCTTGCAGTGACAAATGACTTCCTGATCCTGATTGTACAATAATAACTGTTCCGTTTTCACGACTTGTACAAAGACATATATATATGGCTGTCATCACTGTTGTTTGGCTTCCCTACCCTCCAGCAGATACCATCTTAATTCTCACAACTGGAGTGTTGAGTATAGCCAATAGCAGCCGTGATGATGAAACCGTACAGCAATGTCTTCCTCACAGCATTTTGTGGCTACGGTTACAATGCATAACTACTGCAAGCTCTCAGATAGCCATTTACAGCCATTTCAGATATAATGGGAACAGACCTCAGTATGCATTTCAGCTGCCAGTCTAGATTAGAAAGGTTCTGCGATCGCATAGTGTGCTTATCTGTTTGGTTTCTAAAAGCATTCATTCACACAAAGGCTAAAAAAAATAGCTGACTACTCTGAATTTTTTTTTTTTTTGTAAGCGTAAAGCATCCTATGACTTTGTTGAAATTGTGTATTTTTATTCACAACCATATTTGTTATTTTTGCAGTATAATTTGTGTACCTTTCTATATTTTTTCAATTTTAAACACCAAGTCGTCCTATTGCACATGTGCAGTATTCAGCACAAATATGGGGTACTGTTTCCTGTAATGCATAGCACTCAGTGTGATCCCTCACTTTCATTTTTATTTTCTCTTTCTTTATTCATTACTTCGTTAATAAGACCTTACCAGAAAAAAAAAGTTTGAGAATGTTTGTCATATACATATTTAAAACATCTTTTTATTTATTGTACTATGTTTTTATTTTAGGGGTGTCCCCGACTAAGGATTTTCATAGTCTAATCGGAATTTTCGAATCTTGCCAATAGTCGACTGATAGTCGAATCATATGTTTGGGGGCGGGGCAGAATGAGAGTC
>JAUCMS010000052.1:16743895-16771268 GCA_032357445.1 Enteromius radiatus | reverse complement strand
CACCCCCATATAGCCAAATGGTATGATCATAACACCCCGCGGATATTCGACTGTGAGATCGGGAGTCGAATCAAGCTTCTCGAATCGAATCTTCGACCATTCGAGGACACCCCTATTTTATTTACTTATTTATTTGTAACAATTATTTTTGGCATTGTTTTCACTTTATTATGCTAGGTCACTGTAAAGGAGAATTGAATTGAAACGAGAGAGATTCAAACTCAGGACGACCTGTTTTGTTTTTGTTTTTTGCTGCCCACAACTATTGGCGCCAACATTTTATTTTATTATATTATGGGTCAAGCACCCATTGTGTTTGGTAGTGTTCTTATTCCTCTTTTTCCGCTATTTCGTCTAAAGCAGCCTATAGAACTGTTCACGCCAAAGTCGTCAAATTTGGCAAACTGATAGAGGACAGTGTCAAAAGTATCCATAGCAAATTCAAAGTCTCTAACTCAAACTGCCTAGCGCCACCACTTGTCCAAACTTTCAAAAAGATTATGCTATTTATTAACCTTTGAACCATAAGCCACAAAAGGAAAATTCTTTTTTCCACTGATTCCTTGGCTTATGCCGAGTCATATGGCTTTGTGCCTCCTTGTGGTCAAAAGCTATAATGAAATTTCCCAAAATGTAACATTTTTGTTAGCATTAGCTTATTGTAATAAAACTCATCATGCTGAGAACATCAGTACCTGTTTTGCTATAATTGGCTGAACTTCCTTTCCATTCGCCATTTTGATTCATGTTGAAAACCTATCCTCCTAGACCCTTTCAAACTCCTAATTTGCACCAAATTTGACTCTGATCATCTTCAGACCATGCTGGCAAAAAACGTGTGGATTTCGTACTGTTTTTGTTTGGCGCATCAATGAACATGCTGGACAGATACCAATATCTCAGCGAAAGAAATTGACACCAAACTTTGTATGTGACATCGTCACCTCACACTGACCAAACCACACCATTTTTGTTATAGCGCCACCGATTGGTCAAGAGTCATAAACCATTAATTAACCATAAATTATGAAATTTCCAAAAATGCTAATAACATTTTTTTTTCATTGTTTTTGTTTGTTTCTGTTGGCGCTGACATTTTATTTGATCTGATCTGATTTGTTTTGATTAAACTGTACAATTGTTATAAAACTCGGACCATGAGTATAGTATCAGCTGCTGACGTGACATTAAAACTACCTACTTAAGTAAAATTTACTACACTGGCAAAATTTAAGACATTTTTAGAAAAACATTTGGTCGGCTTCGTTATGTTTAAGAGAGTTATATAAAAAAACACATACTTACTCAAATGCAAAATTGACATTATTTTAAAAATAAATACGGTTATTTAGATAAATACAGCTAAGTTTATCATGTAATGTAATGAGGTCATGTGACAACAGATTGAAACACTTTGTTGCATTTTGCTTACCGTTTTGCATATTGTTTCTAAAAATATTTCTCAATGTACTACAGCATATACGTGCAGTATGTTAATATTCCATTCTGAGCACAGTTATATTTATCATTAATACTGCACAGTCGGCACATTTGCGTCTTGCTTTTTTTATGGCTTATGGAAATTGAGGACAGTCTTATCTTATACATCAACGGTCCAGAACTTTTCAGTTAATCTCTGTAAAGATGGCAGATGGTTTTTCCAGTTAGCAGTCGGCCCTGTGAATCTCCTCATCAGGAGAGACATGGAGCTGTTGGGCGCAAATCCATCACACACGCTCCCGTTCACCACGTCCACACATCTGATTCATTAATATGTCAGCATAATTTATTACGATTAGTCGGATATATTATTATGATGATTGGCTCATGTGTTCTGTCACAGATGTCTTCAAATAAGCCAACATTTTTGTCCAGTCAGCATGTTTTCCAGTTCAAAAGCTTCAAAACCACCAAGCCATATCGAAGGCAACCACTCAGAACAGCCTAGGAAAACCACTCGGGTCACTTCAGAAACTACATAGCAATCACCTAAAACACACAGCATGGGAAGAAACACTTAAAAATTATATAATGGGTTTTTGTTTTATGGCTGACATCAGTATCTTTGGTTTCCCAAACAAGATTAATGAGGAAACTGCAGGGTGTTTGTGAGTTGATGAATAGCTAATAATAAACTAAATCGAATGTAACATTAAAATAAACAATGGGGGAGCATAAATAGCCCAAATAAAAAGAAAATTCACATGTAGAGCTTATGATGCCTTGTTTTCAGAGAAGCTCTGTTGTTTAACATGTATTTGGAAACACAATGTGTGCAATGTTCGCTTTCTTAACTTTTGCATAATTTCCTACGTTGTTGTGGACAGACGTTTGTCAGCATGCTGACAAAAAATGTTTAGGAACTTCTAGGATGGCTGATAGAAAAAGTAGATGTAAATGATACTTAAAAATACTGCGATACATTAATATTTAATTGACTGAAAAAAAGTTGAATAATAACATAAAATGTAATACTTCCAAATCTTGCTTCTAACAAGATTTAATGCCAGTAATAAAAGATATATAATTGGTTGAACATTAGTAAAAATAAGTTATATAAGTCAATGCACATCACGCCATGTGTTTAATAAAATGTTAAAAGTATGATTTATTTTCCTTGCCTATGTTGATTTTGTATAGGAGTGTGGTTTGTATGGGTTTCTCTACTTTCCAGTAGCGGTTAAGATTGTTAATGAGCACTGGTGGGACTTGTATGACTCTCTTTCCTGATGTCCTCCTATCTCTTTCCCCCCCTTTTTCGCTCTTCCCCTCCTTTTCTCGAGTCAAAGCGGTGGGAGTGTGTTGGGTGAGGAGATGAAGTGTGCATAATTCATTCTGAAGAGCACACACTGGGTGATTCTGCCGTTCAGATGAATGCACTTCTGCTCTGATCTGCTGCCGTATCTCCCGCTATTGTCCCAAAACACAGGACCTGCTGAGCGCACAGATGATCTGCATCCGCAGTGTCTGTTTCTCTCGTTTCTGGTTAGGAAATAAAATTGAGCTTGGGGGAAGTGAGGAACTGAACAGGTAAACAGGAGGGAATTGGGGGAGACCTGGGACAGTGATTTCCATTTCCACATTCCTTTGGTTGTGTAATGCTTTTGGAGATTCGTCCAATCCAAACAGAGTCGTCATCTGGTGGCATTGTAACACACACACACACACACACACACACACATTCACAAACACGAAATGGTACAGCCAAGAGCCCTAGATCATTCACACAGGTTTTTGGGTCTGTTTCAATCATTCTAGGAAGCTTGTGTGTGTGTGTGTGTGTGTGTGTTTTCTATGCTGTTACGTAATGTTGCCGCTTGCCAGAGAGGCTTACATCCACCTATTCTTCTGCCACAGATAGATCTCAACACCACATGTTCAATAATGCCAGTATGATGTTTGTATGACACTTCTGAATAATATTTCCTCTCTCCTATCTCCCTCTCTTCAGGGACGTCATGTTAAGACTGGCCAGCTCGCTGCAATCAAGGTCATGGATGTCACAGGGGTACGAGCCTTCTCAGTTTCCTGTTTCTCTCTATGACGGTTTTACTTTTACACTTGCACTTCGCTTGTTGGATGATGTCATTTTAACACAAACATGAATGGGTCATGCTTCACCTAGTGTAAACTGCCCATAGGTGTGAGTGTGTGTGTGTGTGTGTGTGAGTGAGAGCCCTGTGATGCACTGGCCATCCGTTCTGGGTGTCCCCCAACTGTGGACCAAAATGCTGGGATAGGCTCCAGTGATCCAGCAGAGTATAAAGCAGTATAGAAGATGGATGAAACAAATAATCAGGGCTATAACTGCCAAAAGCTTTGAAAAATATGTTATTATTAGAGAAAATATTAACATATTAATGATGCATATGCATATATGCTGCATATATGTTTAAATATACGTTATAAATTGTTGGTATTAGTAATATATTAATTGTAAAATATTATAAAAATTGAAAAACAAATAGATTTTTTATTTACTATAATATATTCTAAAGCCTTATTTATTCCTGTTATGGCAAAGATAAATGTTCCTACTCTAGTCTGCAATGTCAAATGACCCTTCAGAAATCATTCTGATATGCTGATTTGGAGATTAAGAAACATTTCTTGTTATTATCAATATGTAGTTTTTCAGGGAAATTATTTCTATTTTTTCAGGTTTGTTGTTATAGAAAGATTAAAATTCACATTAAAGTATAGAAAATAATGCCTTTTAATGTCACTTGTCCATCCGTGCTGAATAAAAATATTATGTATGTTTAAAAAAAAAATCTTACTGACCCCTAATTTTGTACAAAAGTGTATAATAAAATATTAATTAATTACATTTTGGTAATACTTTTAGTATAGAGATCAGTATTAACTCACTATTAACTAGTTGCTTATTTACATGTTATATTGGCTGCTTATTACTATTTATAAAGCATATTCTACATCCATAATCCTACCCAATACCTAAACTTAACAACTCCCTTAGTAATGATTAACAAGCAGCAAATTAATAGCAACGGTTTAAAATACTTTATCACTATCAATATGAATTGTCATATTTATGCCATTTTATAGATTGATTCTTTTTCACTGGGGCTGTCAAACCATTGCTTTATTGCTAATAAGCCTGACCTAGCAACAGTCTCAGTTTAGGGCGGGGCTATCTGTTTGGCTGACCAATAACAGATTGATGGAGTGTTTAAGGAAACCTGTTTGAAAACAACAATTTTGTTGTTGCTAGTGGCAAACATAACAGTGATATAAATGACTAAGTATTATAAATTAGAATGTTATATTAAGTTTGTACAGTAGTAAATCACACTGTAGTTAATAGTTTCCTGACAATGACTCACTCACAGACAAAGAAACCTGGTGTTTCCCTGCTCTGTCTCAAGTGTTGCCTGTTTTTTTTGACAGGATGAGGAGGAGGAGATCAAAGCTGAAATCAACATGCTAAAAAAATACTCCCACCATCGAAACATCGCCACCTACTATGGTGCCTTCATCAAGAAGAACCCACCTGGCATGGATGACCAGCTCTGGGTAAATCTAAATTAGGTGTAATTTAGAAAAAAATTCATTGTCTTACATACTGATTGTCATTGTTACGTTTTATATATTTATTTTTTAGAGCTGTCAAACGATTAATCGCATCCAAAATAAAAGTTTTTCATAATATATGCGTTTACGCTGAGTTTATTTATTCTGTTTATATTAAAACACACACGTACAGTATATATTTAGAAAATATTTACATGTAAATGCATATATATATTTATTTTCTTATATTTGATAATATATCTATATATATTTAATATATAAACATAACATATTTTCATTAAATATATACATGCATGTGTTTGTATTTATATATACTTAATAAATATATGCAGTATATAAAAACTTTTATTTTGGATGCGATTAATCGCAGTTAATCATTTGACAGCTCTATTATTTTTATATATCTTTTTTTCTTTCATGTTATTTCTCAAATGTATAGAAGCACGCTTCCGCCACGGAGTAAAATAAATAATAACATTGACTTAGTCAGAATTGCAAGATGTAAAGTCGCAATTGTGAGGAAAAAAGACAAAACTGCGTGATTTAAAAAAAAATTATTTATGAAGTCAGAACTATGACTTTATATCTCAGACTTTATAACTCGCAATGAGTTTGTATCACGCCATTCTGAATTTATAACTCAAAAGTCAAAAGTAAAGTAAGGACAACAAACACAGTAATACACAGCAATGCCAGCAATACACTTAAACATAAGGAGCTACAAAAAATAGCATCCTCAACACTGGTAAGGTAACACTTTCCAACAGAAATGCAATGTTCACACTTTGCACAGAGCTGCTTAGGCCTAGTTGTTTTTATCTCAATGCATTGAACGCAAACTGCCAGCCTCATTTCCTCTGTGGTGAGCTTTGTCGCTTTCTTTGCCCAGCAACATAAAGATAAGTGACACGCTGAAGACTTTTACTAGCACAACCACTCTCCATTGGGTGTTTTTATAAGAAGGATTTCCCTTAGAGCAAAAACAGTGTTGCCAACTCAGCAGTCGTGACTTTGGAGAGTCCCAGAGGCCAAACATATTTAGACCCATCTGAGGGCCAGCTCAAGAGAGCATTCAAAACCAATCGTTGTTTCAGAAAAACCATCATATTATGCTCGTAAATTACATTTATTGACTGTCATTGTGCCCCTGGGGCCCTTAATGAGAATAAGGCTCTATTTATGAGTGTCTTGGTAGAAAAGGTAAAGCCAAAGATAAAAAAGCACAACTGGGTTTAAAAGTTTGCAAGTCACTGCTCCTTACTAACTCTTAAGTTGAGGCAAAGGCTGGGCTATAGGAAAAAAGAAACTGCATGGCATTTTTGAGGCAAAATCAAAGGGTTATTAAATGGAGGCTTTTCTTTGTTTTTTAAACCACAAATATTTTTTAAATGTAACCTTCTGTATTGTCATTTCAACTTCTTCAAAGTGGAAAAATGAAGTTGCCCTGGGACAAGGCGTCATTCATAGATCTGGTTTCAACTGAAAACTGTAAATTTGCATTTGTGAGTGTCGAATGTTGCATCTAATCTAAAAAGCTGTTGTAGCTAAAAAATAGAATATGTCGACACACATGGATCTTTGGATTTTTTTTACTTTTTTTTTTTTTTTTTTTTTTTAACCACTAATTTTGCTTATATGCTTTAAAAAAAACTGCAATTTTGCTTTGAGATTATAAAATAAAATGAATATTTTATTTATGCATTTATTTATTATATATCATTTTATTATTTTATATATTTTAGATTTTTAATTTTTTACATTTTGCATTCAGTAATATAATTTTGTCTGTTTTTTCAAATCTGAATTTTTATCGACCATTGCTCCAGTCTTCAGAGTCACATGATGCTGCTTAATCTTCGATATGTTTACCATATTATTATTTTTTTTATGCATTTTTGAAATGCAGCCCAAGTTGATAAGAGAGTTGATTAGCCAACATTTCAGTACTGAGTCCCATTCACACAGGACCTGTAAATGGAAATAATGCAACAAATTCTGTTTGTGTGACAGCACCAATTTAGATCTTTCATCATTTATGCGGCTTTCTGGGTTTTATCCTAATTTTGTTGACGCGTTGTGTCTGCAGCTGGTGATGGAGTTTTGTGGCGCTGGTTCAGTGACAGACCTGATAAAGAACACCAAAGGAAACTCTCTGAAGGAGGAGTGGACGGCCTACATCTGCAGAGAGATCCTCAGGGTTAGTATGTGTGTAGCGTGGGCCGCTAGAAGATATTATTAGCTTCCAGAAGTGATAATTTTGAAGAGTGTTTCCTCATATGACCTTCTCAAGTTGGATTCAACTTCTTCATCTGGTTTTGATAGGGTCTGACTCACTTGCATCAACATAAGGTCATTCATCGTGATATCAAAGGTCAGAACGTTTTGCTCACGGAAAATGCAGAAGTCAAACTTGGTAAGTTCACTTAAGTAACACAAATGCAATGTACAGTACATTCAGTAGAAAAAGCTTCCGTAAATGTGTATGAATTAGTGTTGAACTAAAATTAGCACTATATCATGACAAAATATAAAATTACTTATGTCATTATAGTATTAGGTTTACAGTTGAGGTAAAGTGCAAATCAAACGTAGTGGTGAACATATAGTGCTGTTGTTTGCAGTTAAAATCACATGTTTTTAAATCACAGTGCTTAAAAATGTCTGCAGAGGTACATTTTTGTGGCTATGAACACTGCAACTTAACATAAATGCATAACCCTGATAAAAACGATTGTCCAGAATGTACCGGTTCATCTTGTTTACCTGTATATTGCCCACCCATAAACAAATCAAACAATTTATTTTAATTAAATAAATCTATTTGTGCAGGAAGGTTTTATTTTCAAGGTCCTGTTAAAAAACATATTCATCAAAAACTCATTCGTTTGTCTTGAATTTGCCACAAGCTATTCACAAGCTCATTGACATATAAAATTATTAGCTTGACTCTGATTCTGCATGATAAAGCTAATTTGACAGTTTTGGAGTGAAATGATAATGTAAATTAGGGTGCTTTTTTAGTATTAGGTTGCTTTTTTAGTATTCATACAAGAACAACTGTTCAGAAATATAGGATCAGTAAGGTTTTTTTGGTCACACTTTATATTAGGTGGCCTTAACTACTATGTACTTGCATTTAAAAAGTAAGTACAGTGTAGTTATTGTGGTTATATTGTATTGCAAAACACTTCTGCTGCTATTGAGGTGATATACGGGTATGGTTAGGGACAGGTTTAGTGGTATGGGTAGGTTTAAGGGTGGATAAAGGTGTAAGGGATGGGTCAACAGTGTAATTATAAATATGATTGCAGAAATTAATTACAGATGTAACTACATATAGGCATTTTTAAAAAATATAAGTACAATGTAAAAACATGAATGCAATAAGTGTATTGTACCATATTATTAATTGAAATGTAAGTACATAGTCCTACTTTATATTAGGTGGCCTTAATTATTGTTTTTCATTTTATTTAATTTTTTAAGAGGAATTATGTTTTTTAAAAGGAGTCTCTTATGTTTGCCAAGCCTGCATTTATTTGATCAGAAATACAGTCAAAAGTTAAATATTACCGCAATTTATAATACATTTTAAAATGTAATATATTTTGGTTTAATACAATTACATTTCAGTGTCAAATGAGTATGCTGATCTGATGCTCAAGACACAGTTTGAAGTATTGAAAAAATATATATTGAAAAAAAAATCTCTTTTGATTAATGTATTGCATCCTCATTGTATTTATACGAGCTACATTTTAATCATAAATTTTAATCCCTCAATGCTGGTTTGAGTGTGTCTGTGTTTTTATCGGTTGATTCTGTCCGTCTTGCGGAACCTGTGACCCTCATCTGGAGTTATTAGGGCTTGTCATCGAGTTGTTTGAGTTTGGGAGACAGTTCAGGCTGGTTGCTATGACAACACTGCCTGCGGTGACGAGGGAAGAGTGGCACAGAGGCAGATGGCAGCATGCACTTCATCAAAGACCTCTCCTCTCGTTACTGCACACAGACACATTAAGGCCAAATCTTCCCTGTGTGTGTGTGTGTGTGTGTGTGATTGCGTGTGTTTTCAACAGTTGATTTTGGTGTGAGTGCACAGTTGGACCGCACCGTGGGTAGGAGGAACACTTTTATTGGCACTCCATATTGGATGGCTCCAGAGGTCATAGCCTGTGATGAGAACCCAGACGCTACATATGACTTCAAGGTACTTCAAGCGATTCTTAATTACGCTCTTACAGCACCTGATTGCTTTTGTGCGAGGGTCTTGTTTGGCTTCAGGCAGAGATCCTAACAGCTCCGTTTTTGTTACAGAGTGATCTGTGGTCGTTGGGAATTACTGCTATTGAGATGGCAGAAGGAGCCCCTCGTAAGTCCAATACAACGCAGTGTGATGTGAAGTGTATTTTATATGATGCTAAACATAAACACCTCTCTGTTTTCTCAGCACTGTGCGATATGCATCCTATGCGAGCACTTTTCCTCATACCCAGAAACCCAGCGCCTCGTCTCAAGTCCAAGAAGTGGTGAGTCAGACCTCTCATTGTATTGAATTTGCATATCAGATCTATAACTGATGAGTCAAAATGGGGGAAACTGATTGGTTTGTTGTTCCTTAGGACTAAGAAGTTCCAGTCGTTCATTGAGAGCTGTTTAGTGAAGAATCACAACCAGAGACCCAGCACTGAGCAGCTCATCAAACACCCCTTCATCAAAGACCTTCCCAATGAGAGACAGGTCCGAATCCAGCTCAAAGATCACATTGACCGGACTAAAAAGAAGAGAGGAGAGAGGGGTGAGATTTGTTTTCTTTGGTCTGTTTTTTTTACATTATTGGTCAGTTAATTGCAATAACCTTTACTTTTGGTCAGTTCAAAAGTGTTTTTTTATTTGTTTGTTTTTATATAGTTTTTTATTTTATTTTTATTTTTTATGATGTATTTTTTATTCCTTATTTAATTTTCATTTCAAAATAAATTAATACATTAACAAAAATTTAATTATTTATTGAATATTATGAGTTGCATATAAGATGCATATAAAAATTATAATTTATTTTAATTTTTTGACTTTTTAATGTTTTATATTAATTATCTAAATGAATTATTTTAATTATTTATTGTTTATTTTTATATTGTTTATATATATCAAAATTTGAATATGTATTTTTTATTTTAAATTAAATTATTTTTTACTTTATTGTATTTGATTATATTCATTATCTAAATGAATTAATTTAATAATTTATTGTTTATTTTATTATTTATTTTGATTAATAGCAAGGCTAACCAAATAACAATTATTGAAACACAATATAAATGACTATTTTCATATAATAATTGTAATATCGTCTTTGTTGATGAACATTGGTGAAGAAGGATAATTATTGGTGAAAATTTTTATTTTATGAATGTACTTTATATACATTTATTAAAATAAATACATTTAATTATTCATTTTTTTTATTTACTTAATTTCTACATTTTTATCCATTGTTGTTACTTTGTCACAACACTCCTTATCGAAATCTGTTTTTAATCTAAAAACCTACATCCTACAATGCTGTGTGATTATCTGTTGTTTTCAGACGAGACAGAATATGAGTACAGTGGAAGTGAAGAGGAAGAGGAAGAGCGAGACATAGGAGAGCCAAGGTACATGAACTTTTTTCCACACACACACACACAAGCATGTGGGTATAGTGGAGACCTAATTTACTTAAAGATGATTTAACATCTTCCTTACAGCTCCATCATAAACATCCCTGGGGAATCGACCCTGAGGCGGGACTTCCTACGTCTGCAGCTGGCCAATAAGGAGCGCTCTGAAGCCCTGAGGAGACAACAGCTAGAACAGCAACAGAATGAGGAGCACAAGCGCCAACTACTGGCAGAGAGGCAGAAACGCATCGAGGAGCAGAAGGAGCAAAGGAGGAGACTGGAGGAGGTAAGAGGAGGAGAAACACAGCTTAAAAACTGTGGATTTGCTGCCATGTTTCTGAAATCTTCAGTGGTGTATTAATATCTTTTAAAGCTAATGTTTTAATCTAAATATAATTATATAATTTTAAAATATTTATGTTATTTAATATTTATTACTTCATATTTGTTACATTTTATTTTAATGTATTTTATATTTATACTTATTTTATCAAATTTTTGTTACAGCTTTTTTTTTTTTTTACTCATTCTCAGCTGATTTTGCTTTCAGACCTAGATTTTACATCAACTTATGACACAACTAATTAATAACAACTATAACAACATTAGATGTATGGATTTAAAAATATTATTTACCATATTACAAACAAACTGAAGAATTTGAGCCAAAGGTTTCCGACATTAACAACAAAAGATATGGGAAGCATTTTCTTCTGCTTTCATGCATCATCATTATATGCTAAGTTGCATTTTATTGTTTGCATTTAGCGTTGTTTTTCCTTGCAACCCTACCAGAACAAACAGACAAAATGCTTTGTTATTCTGATCACACTCAGATGCACACTTCCTGTACTCTATTCTGTGTGCGTAATGGCTCATGAGATGACTGCCGTCTTTAAAGTCCCTGGGAGACCCTGAGCTATGATCAGTCCACAGGAAGGTTGCCCAACATCTTGGGAATTCTTCAAACGGGAGACAAAGAAAGACAGTGGTCATTGAGCCGGCGGAGATATTCCTGAGTTATATGATGTAGGGTTTTCTCAGTAGGGGAGGGAGCAGAATACCTGTGGGGATGAATCAGGCGGCCCGGCTGGGCGTCAACCTCTCATTCAGCACATCTGTCTCCCGCTGGTCCACTGTCAGTCCGCCTCGTTTCAGCACAGCTCCTGTCAGCAGCCCCTGCTGGGGAAAGGCCATTCAGCACAGCTACCGAAATGCATTGTTTTTTTAAACTGCCACCTAGTAGTATAAGAAGGAACTGCATGTTCCAGTATGGAGCTGAGCTGATAACTGGGCTCAGCATTGACATTTTTTTGAAAGAATGGGAGGTTAATGAATGAACGCATGTATTTTTTCACCTCACAGCAACAGCGGCGGGAGAGGGAGCTCCGGAAACAGCAGGAGAGAGAGCAGAGGAGGCGCTACGAGGAGATGGAGCAGCTGCGGAGAGAGGAGGAGAGGAGGCATGCTGAGAGGGAGCAGGTACATATGTTCACACAAACACACATCCGCTATTATACATGGCTAATTGTGGTCACTTTTATTCATAAAGTAGAAAGAGGGCAAGAAGGGATGGAGAGAGTTATTTCAGTACATAATAGCTCAAGATATTATAACTAACCCTTAATAAAACACAGTGCAAAAAGAGATAAACCATGCCAGAACTAACAACTCAACTCATATGAACAGGAAGGGAAGAAGTGACGTGGCAGCTTCACAAGCTCACACTCCATGCTAACAGACCCCCACTGATTCACCACTACAGAGACGGATACAAGATGTACTTTAATACATTGCACACATTTTTAGAGGTCATTGTTTTTTGATTTTGTTTTTTGCCCATTATTATTTCAGCATTCTAGTGTTTTAGTGCTCATTTACTATATTTATTTTTTTAATTTTATAGTATTTTTTTATCTCATGTTACTTATAAACGTGTGTATATATTTGTGTTCATAGATATGTGTATGTTAGTGTGTGTATATATATATATATATATATATATACATACTCATACTCATACACATACACCCACCCTAACGCGCACACACACACACACACACACACACACACACATTATTTATGTATGTATATATAGATAGATAGACAGTTATCAAAAAGTCTGTAAATGCGATGAAATTAATTGAATTAATTATAATTTAGTTTATTATGAACAACATGCAATGCTTTTTGCAAATGTGCAAAATAATTCAAATGTTCTGATCCATTTTGTTTCTGATTTTCGATTGATAGAAATGATAACCAAAATAATCATTATCGCTATGCAACATATAACGCAATATTTGTGAATATTTTAATACAAATAATAATTCTAAGTGACAGCATCTTGAAGAACAAACAGTGATTCTTTTTATTTATTCATTTATTATAATCCATCTCTCCATGTAAATGTAAAAGCAATCACTAGGAATATGCCAAGACGTATTTAGACACAGATGCGTATGAAGAGAGCGTGTGTCCATGTGCTCAGTTTCAAACCCTCTGTTAATCACGTGTAATGCGCCGTGCACTTTGTTCTCAACTGTAACTGTCCTCTCAGATATACGTATCAGACTCACACATGCCTCGATCCCTCATTTAAAGCTTTCTCTCCAGTCAGTGACTCACTTCCTCCAGGGAGGGAAATGTTCTGCTGGATGTATGCATATTTAAAGCACCCACCCACCTTTTCAAATGCGGCTGCTGCACGAGCCCTGCTCAGTAGTGAATGAGGACATGTCACAGGCCGTATACAAGTCAAATAAGAATGACTGAGCCAGTCATCAGTTCACCAGTTCTCATTCATGCCAGAAGTTAAGTGATGTTTGCCATTTAGCTATTAATTTAGCAAACCATGCCCCTTTAAAGTTACCGTTGAAACGGTTGTAATCGGACAGTAGCAGGAGCAAATAAAGTTGACCTCACTGTTAGCTTGCTTACCATATGGACTGCCAGATAAATTTGCAAGACTTTTTTTTTGTCTGTGAAACATTTTGTCATATTGTAACAGAGACAGTTGTGATATTTTGGGATATCCTCAGAGACAGTTGTGATATTTTGGGACAGCTAATTCAGTAAGATCTGTCAGTCAAATAGAGATTTACTAAGTACCATTCCATAAAAATGCTTTCAGTCCCTTTAATGCCACGAAGCACTGCATTTTCTTTGCTGTCATAAAGCATTTCATTGTTTTGTTGCTAATGAAAGTGTCCTCTACAGCGAGACATATAATCCAGATGACGTTCACTTGCCTTGTTTTCAGTTTGAAGACAAATCTTGTTTAAGCCTTTCATAAAGAATGAGACGCATCCTTTCGATGCTTTATGAATACGTCTTGCAAATGGGGCTACCTTTTCTCTTCGGATATCTTTTTGTAATGTCTTTCTGCTTGGGTGTTCTGTACACTCCCATAAATCTGGTTTTGTCTATAATTGCACAGGTTTTTCTTGGAAGTCATTTCTAAGAAGCTCCCCAAGGCTTCATTTATATGATCAAAAATACTATAAAAGCAGTGATAATTACTGCAATTTTGACAACTGTTTTCTGTTTGAATACACTTTGAAACATGATTTATGTGATGGCGAAGCCAAAAAGTCTTCAGTGTCATATAATATTTTTTAAATCATTCTATTATGCTGAGTTTTTGCTCATTTATCATTTATCAAATAATAACAATTTTATTATCACCACTAAAAATAGTTATGCTGAAAGTTAATTCTTTGATGAATAGAAACGGCTTTCATTTGAAATATAAATCTGTAATCATTTTAATGATTATTTTTGATCACCTTTAATGTATCCTTCTGGCCCTGGGTAAATCTTGGATGCATGTTACCACTCTACAGAGTTGAGGTCTAAAGTTTACATCCCCCTTTCAGAATCTGTAAAATGTAAGTTATTTTACCAAAATACCAGCGATCATACAAAATACATGGTACTGTTTATTTAGTACTGATCTGAATAACATATTTCACATAAAAGATGTTTACATAGACTACAAGATGAAATAATAGTCGAGTTTATGAAAATTACTCCATTCAAAAGTTTACATCCCCTTGATTCTTAATACCGTTCTTACCTGAACATTTTTTTGTTTAGTGAAAGTTGTTCGAGAGTCGCTTAATTGTTTGACCTGACCAAAAATCCTTCATGTCCCACAAATTCTTTGGTTTTCCAGCATTTTTTGTGTATTTAAGCTGTTTTTACACAGAGGGCAGCTGACGGACTCATACACAGCTATTACAGAAGGTTCAAACGCTCACTGATGCTCCAGAAGGAATGCAATTAAAATGCATTAACTGACCTCAACTGTACTCTACTTTTAAAAATCTTTTTAAAAAATAAAAATGAAAACTTAACAGCAAAAGACATTATTAGATATCCCATGGCATCTCATTATGCTGCCATTGTCTAGAAGGAAACCTTAGGGCTGAATTGGACTGTGTGCTGCACCTATCACACTTTTTGTCATTTTGACAAAATGGTTTTAATCCAAACCAACTTCTAATACGTTTTCTTTGAGGCGGCATTCCCCTTGAGTAGTCTGGGGTTAATTGCCCTGCTTCAGGAAATTAGGATCAGGGTCCTAAGTGACTCCCTAGTGCATGGATGGCTCATTCCACGGTTTGAACCAGTGACCTTTGGGTAGTGAGCTCATCACACAGAAGGCCACATGGGATCTAGACAGGGCAGCAAGTTATTATCAGGCTTTCTTACCTTTAGATTTGCTTGATTAATCTTTCATTCTTTCGTTTTGAAGCTCTTTGAAGGCCCTGTCATCTCTTTTTCTTCTCTTTTTCTCACTTTCATTCTGATGCGCTGTGCTATGGGGTTAGGAGTATATCCGCCGGCAATTAGAAGAAGAACAAAGGCAGCTGGAGATTCTTCAACAGCAGCTTCTCCAAGAACAAGCTCTTCTCCTGGTAAACTCTCATTTCAACTTTCACCTTTTAAAGTTCTTGCACTTCTTTTCTTTTCATCTACTGCACTTACGCCATCTGTCTGTCTGTCCCCTCAGCGATCAGTGAACTCACAGAGAGTATCGATTGCGTGAATTGATCTGGGGCATTTGGGATTTATGGTGGCTCTGTTTGTTATTGCTCAGTTCTCAGGGAAATTAGACTCAGGATCCACAGCCATCAGGCCATCGATGGGATTAGTTTATAGAGCTGTTGAGTTTAGAGTTCTTCTGAACTTCTGATAGCCTCCAGTTATTTTTAGCCCAAAACTGTTCACATTGTTTTGTCTCATGTGATTATCTGAGCCTCAAATCTTGCTCTTTTTGACATCATTCTGGTTCTCTGGTGTGTGTAGGAATACAAACGGAAGCAGCTGGAGGAGCAGAGACAGGCCGAGCGATTACAGCGGCAGCTGCAGCAAGAGAGGGCCTACCTTGTTTCACTGCAGCAACAACAGCAAGAGCCACGGCCTGCGGACAAAAAACAACTGTACCACTACAAAGACTCCGTCAACCCCAGTGACAAACCAGCCTGGGCCAAAGAGGTACATAGAGATGATCTTAAGACTCTAATACTGTGTAGGGTTGGGTGAAAACATTGATTTTCTGATTAAGCACAATCTTCCTTTAATTTATTCCAATATTGATTCATAAAATCCGGAATGCGAGTTTTATAAAAAGCAGTGTACCACTGTAATAATGACAAGAAGAGTCTTTCTTTGAGGCTGCACACAAAAAGCCTACAACTTGCATAGTCTAATTCATAAAATGAAAAACTTTTATGAGTTAATCAGAAATGTACATAAGCCCCTCCTATGATTTTGTTCTTTTTAGTGACTTTTTAGTGCATTAGAAAAAGTCTGATTCACGAAACAAATTATTCTTACGTGTTGGCTATTTTTAGTAAAACAAACCACCTCATTAGTAGAGCCTAGATTCACCAAACCAGTGATTTAGTTCTTTTTAGTAAATAAAAAAAATATACACCATGTTAGTGTAGCCTGATGCATGAAACAAATGACTCATTAAATTGGTTCTTTTGGATCAGTAAAGTGAGCTACTGTATCAGTTTGAATCTGAATCGTTGCCCGTAAATTATCGTAATAATTTACAGTATTAAAAGAGAGGCAATGTCTTTTATATGTAGTCAAAATAAATTAAAATGAATCAGCACTGGATCAAGAGCTTATGAATCTGAATCTAATTGAATCAGGAATCTATATTAATACCCAGCCCTAGTCCTCATTGTCAAGAATCTCCAGTTACGGATTGCAGATATTACATGCCGATAGCCTCATTTACTCTTGCTAATGGCTTAATGTGATGCATTTTTTCAGGTTTGGTGCCCACATATGGTGCGTCTCACTTCCTGTCAATAACCTTTATTAGATTTCAGATTCCATTGGACGTTTTTTGATTATCACGCTCTGAAAGACCACCCCGTCCATGTTTGGTTTTGCGGGTCATATTCTGAACAGTTTTATTGTGCTTAATTGAACACAGGTGATGGAGAGAGCTCAGAGTAACTCCCCTCGAATCCCTCCCAAGAAGCACCATTCGTTTAACAGTCCTGGAGAAAAACGTGTCGGCCAACTCCTCCCTCTTGACAAGAGCTCCTCTAATCAGCCCACGAGGCCCCCCTCCTACCCAGCAGCCTCCCACTCGAGAGAGCTGGAGCTGGCCGAGCCTCAGCTCAGGATAGTCAGTGGGCCAAACGTTCCTAGAATCCGTGTGTCTTGCGAGCCAGATCCATCCCAGCTGGTCAGGATGGTCCAGCAGCATCTTGAGCAAGAGTCCCGGGGCCGCAATCCCGGACACTTCAGCAAAGGGGCTGACATTGAGAGAGACTTATACGTCTCAAAGGTCTGCCTCTGCTAGCATGACTTATTCGTGTCTCCTTTTTCGCCATGATCTAGATCTGGTCATGGTACACATGCAAATAATTCATGCGGAAAAAGAGCTTTTTTCCCCAAATTTTCTATCGGGGCATTTGGATGATCTTTTGGAATGCCTTGTTTCTGTTTTCCTCTCGTTCTCTGGGTGCGGGTATTCCTGTAGGTTCTGTCTCCATGATAGTTTGGTGGGTTTTCTTCTGACCGCTGCTGTTCTTGCTGTTGTCTTGTTCTAATGTTCCATAATCTTCTCTTTGAACTTCCCTATCACTCGTGATGACAGAGGAGCATGGGATTGTGGGCAAAAATGAGAGAAGTCTGGATATGCTGGACCACAAATGAGCTTTAAACTGGTGGTTCTCAACCTATTTGACCTCAAGGCCTACCAAGATTATTGATTATTTCTGATACTTTCTGATGCCATAATGACAAAGCTGTTTATTCTAAACGTTTTATTTGCAGAAACTACGAGTGGCAAAATACAAAAATAATTTACATAATTATAAATACATTTCATAATCCCAGTATCTAAATGTCCATAGTTTATATATTTTTTTTTAATTTAATAAAGATATTTTTTTAAAATTATTAGTTTACGCACAAAGGGTAAAAATTATTATAGAGCTTGGCAATATATTATTTTCTGAATCAAAATTTTAATGACTTAAAATGTTATTAATTTCCATGACTTTTTCTGGTCTAGTAATCTTACTTTTAAATATAATAACTTTTAATATATTTTATTAAATAATGTTATATTATTCAGTTATACATACAGTACATAAGATGTTGAGATCTCGTTCTTAAAAAGGCCAGTTGTTAAGTGAAAATATTAAAATAAGAATTATGCTTGCACCTTGCATGTTAGCCATTTTGGTCATTAAAATTTTTACTCCTTCCCGACCTCCTGTTTGAGAACCACAGATTTAGAAATTGATAAAAGGACAAATGGGAGTTGTTAAGGGGTTGTGTTGTTACTTGTAGGCACATTTTATGCTCTGAAGACAGTGTGTCATTTCAGATCCAAACCTCCCTTCATTCTCAGAGAAGAAATAAACATGGTTTTCTCACTAACGTGTCTTACTTTCCCATCTGTCAACCGATTTCTAGGATGACCATAAATTATTCTTTTCTGATCTGAAAATGCTTGTGAATGGTGCATGACAGTTTTGAGGCTTGTTGTTTGAGATTTCACAGCATCTCCTTTAACATACTGGACATAATGGACTAAGTGTTTCCTTTCTGTCTTTAACCTGATGATATTTCTTCTTCTGTCGATTGGTTATATGTCTCATCTTTGCTTACTGAGTCATTGGGTCTGCAGAAGTGAATAAAAGATTATCTTCAGTCAAGTTGAGAGAACAGAGCTAAAAATATCTAAAATGTCTCGTAATGAGGCCGTCTCTTAAATTTGGGACAGGCGGATTTCGCACAAAGATTTAGAAACTCAATCTTGGGTGATTATGTGAATGCTAAAGATGAATAAGACTGACCTAAGCCTAAAGGTTTCGTTATCATATTTGCTGTTTTTATTAAAAAGTAAATTGGTTTCTATTTGATGTATACAATTGGAATTTAAAGATTTCAAATTAGCATAAGCCATTTAAATTAGCATATTTTACAACCCTTGTGTAGACCCTACAGTGTCTCATATCAGCCACTTTAGACATTGACTCTCAAGCAATGAGGAAAGCGACTGGTTGTGAAGAGTTGTATGGACACTAACTTTCTCTCTGTCTGTCAGGTTGAGGAACGCTCCAAGCTGAACCGCCAGAGCTCTCCGGCTCTTCAGCACAAAGTGGCCAACCGTATTTCCGACCCCTCCATGCCTCCCCGCTCAGAGTCCTTCAGCAGTGGAGGCATTCAGCAGGCCCGGACGCCTCCCATGCATCGCCCGGTAGAGCCTCAGGTACTTCCTGACCTCCTGATCTGTCTTTAGAGAGACAGATGTGTTATGAAGAACACTGACCCCAGAGTTCTCCTTTCAGATGGCGCACCTGGTCTCTGTGAAGTCCCATGGCTCTTCCATGACAGGATCCCAGTCGCTGCACGATCAGTCCTCTCAGGGCGTCTCAGCCTTCCAAGAGGGTCTGTCACCTCACCGACCACCAATGCCTCGGCAGAACTCTGACCCCACGTCAGAAACCCCCGCCCCACCACCCCGCATTACCAGCCGAGATGAGAAGTTTGACCGTAGCTCCTGGCTGAGACAGGAAGACGACGTCCCTCCAAAGGTGATAATCTGGGGTGAAATGCGTTGCTTGTGTAATTCAGTGGCGTTAAAAGCAATTCATTTGGAATTCATGTGGAATTCTCAACAGGCTGATCTGAAAGCAGTGAAAAACATTGCTAAATGGGAATTGTAATATATAACTAACTGCATAGTCAAGCATAAAGGAATAGTTCCCTCATGTCGTTGCAAACCTGTAAGACCGTTGTTCATCTTTGGAGCACAAATTAAGATATTTTTGATGAAACTTTCTGAGCCATAGACAGCAATGCAACTGACATGTTCAAGGCCCAGAAACGCAGTAGGGACACTTTTAAAATAGTCCATGTGAAAGCTCTTGGATTTCATCAAAAATATCTTAATTTATACTCCAAAGGTGAATGAGGGTCTTACCCATTTGGAACAACATAAGGTTAAGTAATTAAAGAGAAAATTAATTACAATTTAAATGTTTGGGTAAACTGTTCCTTTAAACCTCTAAATATAACTGCACAAAATATAAGAAATGACTCCTACTACATTAATAGGGTTTAATGTAAACAAAAATAAATATGGTTTAAGTCTTTTATATTTTTTATGCCATAAATTATTTGATCTACTTTAGGTAGATAATCTCATTGAAATAATTATTAGCATAACTTAGGCAGATTAATTTCATTATCTTAATTTTTGTAAAGACTTTTATTTTTATTTATTTTAATAATTGTAGTACTTGATGTCAAAATTTAAATCAGTTTTTAAAAAAATAAAATAATTAAGTACACAGGGAAGTGGTTTAGATCCACTGCTAAAATGTATTCATAAAAGTATAATGTGTTACTAAATGTGATGATATATAATAAAACAAAGCTTATATTTGAAGTTCATCTTAGTAAATTAACATCTTAACATCTGTTAACATGCTTCAGGTGCCCCAAAGGACCACTTCCATATCTCCTGCTCTGGTGAGAAAAAATTCTCCAGGGAATGGACCAGGAGGACTGGGGCCGAGAACCGGAGCACACCTGATCCGAGCAAGGTATATTCCACTTTTCAATAACTTCTGTCTCTATTTTTATTTTATTTTTTTAACTAATTTTACATTATTATTATTGCAGATCAAGGTTGCCCTCATGAATACTATGTTTAGTAAATAATTAAAATAATTATTAAATTATCCCACAATTACAATTGTAGTTTACAATACCAATGATTTTTTATTTTTAATTACATGTTTTTGTAATTACCTCTATCACTCACAAACAGCCGTTTCTGTCAGTAACCCGGTAAATAAATAATGGAAAAAATATGTGAATAAATAAATGATTTTTTCCTGAGACTTGCACCTCTGCCAAATGTTTGAATGTGTCCTACCTTTGGCACAGTAACCCAGACCTGCGGATTTCCATGGAGGCTGCTCTCCAGAGAACGAGCAGTGGTAGTTCGTCCAGTTCTAGCACGCCCAGCTCTCAGGGCGGCTCCAGTGAGAGGAACCGTGTGGGAGGTGAGATACCCTCAGGAATATTCTCTCAGGCTGAGCACCTGCACAAAGGGAGCCTTGACGTTCGATTGTCTCCACAGGCTCCAGTAAACCTGAGGGATCCCCGGCAGTGTCCCAAGAATCCAAGCCCAAAACCCAGGAGGAGAACAGGGAGGTGACCAGACCCAGCCGACCAGCGGTGAGAAACACATTTCCCAGAATCCACAGTTTAACTGCGAATCTTTCTCCTTTCACAGAGCTGCTTTCCGAGACCAATATAAGCCTTAAATGAACACATCTAACCCTGAAATAACTTGCATTTCTTAAACTAGCTTCTTTTTAAGATCTGCACAGCTGTTGATGTTCTTTCCAAACATGATGTTTTTACCATCAAATACCATATTAAATAAAAATAGAGGATTGTGACTTTCAGTCAATATCTTTTAGCTTTTAAATCACCTATATGATCGATAGATGTGTTGAATAAAAGCCGTTATTATTCCCTACCCAAACTTCCTGTCTCAACATTAAGTACATCACCACAGCGATTTTATAGTGTGTTTAATACATCACAAGTAAATCAAGTCTCATTTGAGCTAACCTACTCATAACCTTTCCATAACCTTTAGCTAGCTTAGATATGTAGCTGTTCACACTTTGCTTGAAGTTGAAAAGACTGTGTGCCGCTTTGTGTTACTAACCATTTTCTCACTTAACATTTTGTCTAATCCGCTCAATTGTTCCTCTGCGCATGGTTCTCTATTGTCGATTCTCTTTCTCCAGAGTTATAAGAAAGCCGTAGATGAGGTTAGTGACATCTGCTCACTTCATCTCTCTTTGCCCATGTTCGTGCTCCTTACATTCAAGCACTCGTTCGCTGTCTGTCTCATCTATTTCTGTCACACGCCCTCTCATGTCTTCAGTCGTCCTCTCATCAATATTTCACGCCATCTCTCATTCCTTAACTCCCCTCCAATCTATCTGTCTGTCGCTCTCTTTCACAGCTTCAGACGCTGTGTCAGTCACCATCATTAGCTGCACATTTCTCCATCGCACCAATTTGTCACCGTCGTTCACAGTGTCAGAAATCCTTGACACCGTCTCAGAGTTTTAACTGTTACCTAAGCAACATCTGTCTTGGGTCACAAAAAAGGGATTTTTTTTATTTTGTTTAGAAGTATTGTTACATTTAAGGGGTAAAAGAAGGGACCGGAAAATATGTAGCTTTTGTTTTTAAAGGGATAGTTCACCCAATAATTAAAATTCTTTCATTAATTACTCGCCCTCACGCCGTTCCAAATAGTGCCCTTTCTGTGCCTTGAACATGGTAGGTACTTTGCTGTCTATAGAGGGTCTAAAATATCTTAATTAGACTTCTGAAAATGAATAAAGGTCTTACGTGTTTGGAACGACATTTGGGTGAACTATCCCTTTAAAGTTAATTGATTCTGCAACTCTTTAATAGTATTAACACTAATCAATTTAATAAGCAGACTATTGTTTAATTTCATTTGAATAAACAAGGCAGTGAGGGATAGAAGTACAGTTATCATTCTAAGCCAGAAACTTAGTGTAAATTTGTTAGTAATAGTTATTCATAAATGTATTGTTGCTTTCAATACAGACAGCTTAAACAAATTTGTGAAAGTAAAACCTGCATGAATTGTCATGTTCATTCATATCAAATTAAGTTTCTTCAAAAAAAAAGCCATTTTTGGATACATTTATGCAACAAAGTCAATGTGAGCTGTAAAGCAGTATGAAATTGTATATGTTTTTCATGTCTTTCATAAATTGCTACATTTTGATCAAGCAGGTGATCAAATCAAGTTTCTGTTAAAGTAGTTTGTATTCAGGTTAATATCGAGGGAAAGATTATTCATTTTAATAATTTGTTTCAAAAACTGAAACTTGTATGTTTAGTAGTTCACTTCACACAAAGTGAAATATTGCAAGCCTTTATTTGTTTAAATTTTAATACTTATAGATTAAAGATAAAAAAAAATAAAATCCACAAAATTAGACAAAGTTCAACATTCCTGAAAATGCAGACGAGCTAAAGGCCAATATCAAATCAACTTGAGCTACCAACACCTCAACATGCCACGCCACCTTAGTGCTGTAAAAGGAGGCCCATATTTACAAATTTCTTGTGTGAGAAAGATTTAGTGAACAAAGAACTTTTTTTAATCACATACAAAATCTTTTTCATTTTGGGTAATTTTTCACAAGCCATATTTAAGTTTGTGGATAGATATATCAACCGACACCCAGGTAGTCAACGGTATGACATATTGAATGTAATGTACTTCTGTTCCTCACAACTTTTTAATTTGTGTCTAATATGATAAGATTATTGCTCTAGGTTGTATATTTAGTCAAAAATGGAAATTCACATCTCATTTCAAGCATCAGTGTTTAAGTATAATCATCAACACACAAGAGTTGATTCTGGTTTCTCAATGGCGTTTTCTCTCTGTCTGGCTGCCGGGTGGCCTGTTGACAGGAGGAGCTGGTAAGACAGAACCAGAGCGGGAACTGCTGCTGATTCCTACTAACCTTCTGCATGCAGGGCACAGGCCTCAGGAACAAACCCTAGTTCTGCTTCAGTTATTCTTCAGTGTTCTGGTCTATTATTTCTCTGACTTGTGCACGTTATGGTTTATACAGTTGTGCATCATTCTTTGAAATGATGGCGGATGTTTTTATCCCACTTTCAGAGTTGATTTGTAAAGTTTCTGAAATGTTTTAGTTCATTTGCTTATCTGTGATGTTTTGCTTATTTGTTTGTTTCTGGTAATCTCTTCGGTGCCATTTACATGACCTAAATGTGCAAAACGAAGTTTTTATCCTGACTCCTACTACTAACAGATATATTGCTGTAGTGTATGCTCTTTGCAGGCTTAAAACATGAAATGCTGTTTAGTGGTTCACTGGAGACCAGATGAAGCAGACCAAGGCATGAATGAAATCTTACATATCTACGTTGTGTCTTCCTCTTCTTTCATTCCCTGCCTTAAAGGACCTAACTGCTCTGGCCAAAGAACTCCGTGAGCTGCGAACCAATGAGGAAACCAACCGGCCTCCTAGGAAAGTGACGGATTATTCCTCATCCAGTGATGAATCAGAAAGCAGCGAGGAGGAGGATGGAGAAGGCGGGGCTCATGATGGAACTGTTCCCGTTAGTGATATTCCACGCATCATGTGAGTGTTTTCAAACATCCAAAACAGTCTTAGTGTTATTTTAGTATGACCTATATACTAATATAGCAATTATTAATGTTTTGAATTGGCTTTTATTTTCGTATTTCAACTTAATTCTTCTTTTGAGCTTGAGCTTTGTTTTTAATTTGTGATTATGACATTTTTTCATACATTTTTGAATTTTTTTGTATTAGTTAGTACTTCAGTCTAAACATTTAATTGAGCTGGCAAGACAAAAAATTATGGATATATTTTACGTTTAGATTTTATTTTAGATTTCATTCAGTTTACAAAAACATATTTGATACTACCTGCTGTTTTTATAAAGTGTATAATAAACTGCAGTAACAGTAAAGCCTGCGTTGTGAAATAGGGGAGGGCGATATACTGGTAGACGCCAATAACTGGTAGAAATTTGTCAACTGATTTTGCTGTCTAAACCTCAGGTTGTCAATCACATTTACACACTACCTCTAAAAATTTTGTCCAACAATTTGGATCCGGTTCTGCGTTTTTTTGCATCCATAGCAAGCATTTTGATAGGAAAGGTTGATGAATACAAAATAATTCATACAGAAATTAAGAGTTTCTGAGCGCTTTCACATGAAGACAGTGCCTATAGATCATGTGAGTATTGAGTTATTTTTGCCACTTTATAGGCACTTTTTTAAAAAGGGCCAGTCTTTGTAAGTGCACCACAATGTATTGGATCCAGAAGGCTCTTAAAGTGACAGCAGTCTAATATTCCTGCTGTCTGTCATTAATAAAACAGCAAAAGAGATATCTCGCACTGCTCTTGACTAAATCACCTTTGTGGAAAAGAAGAAATATATATTAAATTGACACAGTGAATAATATACAGTGTTTTTATACATTTGATTACTTTATACAATGTATGTAGCATTTCTTATTTGTTCTAGTGTAGTTATATTCATCAAATTGTTTGTAATTAGTTTATTTAATTGCTGACAGTTTATTAACTTAATTGAGGTTTTGTTTTAGTTTTTTAGGCTAGTATTAGTTTTTTGTGACACTTCCATGATTTCAAAAATGTTGACATCATTAAGACAAAACAACCATATTATGATAAATAGCGTTACCATGAAATAAAATTATCCTACTCATATTGTGATGTTGGTCATGGTTTTTTTTTTTTTTTTGTTCTCCCAACAGGCCTTCTGGTGGCACCGACTCACTGGTCAACCAGGAGGATTCTCATGCCAACGATTCATTTGGCAAAAATTCACAAGACAGCACCCTGATGATGCGAGAGGTAGGTGCACCTACCTAAACAGGTTCCTGTCCCGGATGGCAAAAACTCCTACACTCATTCCTCTAGTGTGTCACAGTTTTATTTCTCTTTAAGTTTATCAGCTCATGTTTATTTTTGCCTTGGTTAAGCATTAATTTTATTGGGTTATATTTTGGTGTTTCTTTCACATCTTTTGCTTCTGAATTCTCCAACAAAACCTCTGATCAAGCTCACTGCACATTTGCTGACAGAGGCACGCTTTGTGCGTTTCCCAAATATCTCTGCAAGATGGCTTAGCCATGCAAGGGGCCTGTAGTAGTGTAGCCCTACTCCTCTTTCTGTTCCTCTCTGCAGACGTTTGGGGAAAGAAAGCTCGGTCATGCCGAGAGCAATGGTTTCCCCGGTAACTCCAATCTGCCTGATCTAGTACAGCAAAGCCACTCGCCTGGCGAGGGCCCTGGGCGGCTTTCTAGTGGGCTGGACCTGGACTCTGTGGCTGAAGTAGGTGATGGATAAGCCTGTTAGAGCCACCCTGCACTCCAACCCTCAAATTTCTAACCTGACACATCTAATCCATCCCCATTTGATTCAAATGCACCTGGCTGTAGATGCACAGACGCCCAGATCTCTTCATAGCTCACATTGCTTTTCTTGGTTTTACTTCTTTTCTTTGTTCTCCTTATTTTATTTACTATGATTTAACATGCTTTCTCCCTATTTTCTTCCTTTTCTTATGTGCCCTGATTTTGTGCTCTTACTGCAAAAAAAGAATTATTAATTAGTATTAATTACTATTTTTAAAATCAGAACGTCCTTTTAATAGAATTAATTAATTAAAACATATATCAATTTAAAAGTTTGGGGTCAGTAATTTATTTATTTTTTTAAATCTCATGCTCACTAAGGTTGCATTTATTTAATAAAAATACATTAAAAGCAGTAGTAATGTGAAATATTATTACAATTTAAAAATAATTGTAATTTCTATGTTAATATTTTAAAATTGTATTCATTCCTGTGATGCAAAACTGAATTTTCAGCATCATGACTCCAGTCTTCAGTGTCAGTGTGATTTTTCAGAAATCATTCTAAGATGCTAATTTGCTGCTCAAAATACATTTCTCGTTATTACAGATGTTGAACATGTTGCTGCTTTATTTATGTGGAAAACGTTTAGCTCTTTTCAAGATTCTTTGAATAGAAAGTACAAATGAAACACATTTGTAACATTGTAAATGTATTTACAGTAACTTTTAATCAGTTAAATGTTTACCAAAAACGATATCTTACAGACCCCAGACTTTTGAAAAGTAGCATGCATTTTGAAATAACTAAATAAGGAACTAACACTAAATAAGAAATAATTTCCACACACATATACACATTTTTTCACTCTTTGTTATATTGCAGCTATTTGCTAAAATCATCAAGTTAGTTTTTTTCCTCATTAATGTACACACAGCACCCCATATTCACAGAAAAACACTGGATTGTTGACATTTTGGCAGAATTATTAAAAAAGAAAAACTGAAATATCACATGGTCACATGACACCCATATATTTAACTCTGTATTAAAGCTGTGTTATACTGACTGGACTTGATTAGGAAAGCCACACACCTGTCTATATAAGACCTTACAGCTCACAATGCATGTCAGAG
>JAUCMS010000052.1:16727039-16743795 GCA_032357445.1 Enteromius radiatus | reverse complement strand
GTCTATATAAGACCTTACAGCTCACAATGCATGTCAGAGCAAATGAGAATCATGAGGTCAAAGGAACTGCCTGAAGAACTCAGAGACAGAATTGTGGCAATGCACAGATCTGGCCAAGGTAACAAAAAAAATCCCAATCCAGGTGTGAAAAAAACATCTTTCCCAAAAAGTCTCATGGCTGTATTTGATCAAAAAGGTGCTTCTATTAAATACTGAGCAAAGGGTCTGAATACTTAGGACCATGTGTTTTTCTTTTTTAATAAATCTGCAAAAATGTCAACAATTCTGTGTTTTTCTGTCAATATGGTGTGCTGTGTGTACATTAATGAGGAAAAAAATGAACTTAAATGATTTTAGCAAATGGTTGCAATATAACAAGTGAAAAATTGAAGGGGGATCTGAATCTTTTATGTACTCACTGTATATGTGCTTGTATGTATGTATGTATATGTGTGTGTATGAAAATCTTTTTTCTTACGCTGGAAAACAAAGACAAAATACTAATTGTAAAAAAGACTTCTGCAGTGCTTGCTTTTCCTGCTAATGTGGACTGTTCCAACTGTGGACGAAAATGCTTGCTTGTGCAGCCTACAATCAATCATTATTAGACACCATTTGTATGTTGTATGTATGCTTGTTTCTCACTCCTGAATCTCCACGTTGGTAGTTTGGGATGGGGAGTGGGTCCAAAGCCTCCTTCACTCCTTTTGTGGACCCACGTGTGTATCAGACCTCTCCCACAGAGGAGGATGAGGACAACCCTGCCTCAGGTGAGTAATTTACCTCTTATCCCCTTCTCTGAGGAAAAAGCGCCAGTGCTGGTGGCCTTCTCCTCAGTAGAAATGGTCAGATTGCGCACTGACTCTGTTGGTGGAAAACGTGTGCTAATGTTTAGCCTGCTTAACATGATGATAAACTGTGCAAAGAAAAATTTTGACTTTTTGCTTGATTGCACAGCTCATTTTGCAGATGAACTCCTACGGCAAGAGCAGGAACAGGAACAAGCTAGACTAAATGAGGCTCGGAAAATTTCAGTTGTTAATGTCAATCCCACCAATATCAGGCCACACAGCGACACACCGGAAATCCGCAAGTACAAGAAGCGCTTCAACTCTGAGATCCTGTGTGCAGCGCTGTGGGGTGAGCCCAGACTCGCATAAATGCTTTCATATCACTTTCAATCCGTATTATAAACTACAAATGGTTTTTACATTACTTTTGCTTGATGTAGGAGTGAACTTGTTGGTAGGAACAGAAAATGGGCTCATGTTACTAGATCGCAGTGGTCAGGGCAAAGTCTACAATCTCATCAACCGCAGGCGCTTTCAGCAGATGGACGTTCTGGAGGGACTCAATGTCCTGGTCACCATATCAGGTGAGTTCATCAGCTCTCTAGTTGTCTGTGCAAAGATCTGTTTTATGTTAGGTCTGTGTATTAGCTGTTTGTAATGAGTGGTTTATACTTCCTCTTCTTTTTTTTGTAGGCAAAAAGAATAAACTGAGGGTCTACTACCTGTCATGGCTTAGAAACAGGATACTTCACAATGACCCTGAGGTGGAAAAAAAACAAGGGTGGATTACTGTTGGTGACCTCGAGGGATGTGTCCATTATAAAGTCGGTATGTCCTTTGGACTGTTTGTCTGTGTTTGTTTAGCGGTCTGGTTAGTGTCATCTAATTTACACAGTGAACATATTTTGTTTGTTATCAAAACATAATCTACTCTAGAAGGACTGTTGTTATTGATTCTATTTGGATGTTTACTGGAAGTTAAGTTAGGGCCACAAAAGCACGCATGCGCAGTAACGTTTGTTTATGTTGTTGTCTATACTGAATTTTGACATTTTGTAGACCTTGAGCAATTATATACTCCCCATTTTGTGTCTGTGCAGTGCCTGTCTGTGCAAGTATCCTTGTAAACACTTATAGACTAGGTCTGAAATTGAAGACAAACAGCTGAGAAAGAAAACGCATGTATAAGAGTATATTGGATTCAAGCAGCTCTTAAAGGGACAGCAGTCTATTATTCTAGCTGTCTGTCATTCATGTTAATCAAACAACCAAAGAGGGCAAATCTCTCACTGCTCTTGACTAAATCACTTGTGTAACTTTGATAAAAAGTAATATATTATATTCTTATTTAATCACTGACTGTTTACTTGTCTTCAGTGTTTTAGAGATTTCGAGTAGCATAAGGTTTGTGATATTGATACTGGTGACAAGAATGCTGAAAATTCTATGGCTATCATAAAGACCTTATTTAAAGCAAAAATAACTAATGATTTTGGGTCATATCGCCCACCCATAATTTAGAGAGCGATACAGAGAATGTGTTAAAATAATACTTTATTTACTAATTTACTTATCTGTTATTTAACAGTCAAATATGAGAGGATTAAGTTCTTGGTGATTGCGCTGAAGAATTCAGTGGAGATTTATGCCTGGGCTCCCAAACCTTACCACAAATTCATGGCTTTCAAGGTAAGACAGATGTTTGGTTCAGTGAGACCCCCTTTACCCCCTTAAGAAAGAACATTTATGTGTTCATTTTAAATGAATTGCATTACTTTAGAAGAAAAAGAGGCCTGTGAACTCATTTGGCAGCGCAAAGCACAAAATGTGCAAATTAAGTAGCTATTTTAGTACTTGTACTTTTAGCACAGGACTAGTGCTGTGAGTGTGTGAGAGAACACCTGCACGGAGCATATGTCTTTGGGAATACTGTATATTGTTCTTTCAGTGTCTCTTCTTCTGTCTCTCCAAAGTCTTTCACAGATCTTCAGCACAAGCCTCAGCTCGTGGACCTGACGGTGGAGGAGGGTCAGAGGTTAAAGGTTATCTATGGCTCCAGCGTTGGTTTTCATGTGATAGATGTCGACTCTGGGAATCCGTACGATATCTACATTCCGTCCCACGTAAGTGATGACAGGCAGAGCGGAGGCAGCTCTCCCCTCCTTACCCTGATCCTAAGGGACTTTAAATAGGACGACTCCTCTCTGGGGACACTGGGATGCACTGTAGTGTTGATGTCTGTATCACATATGTGCCTTTTAATTACAGACAGGGTCCAAATTTAACACTAAAACAAGATACAAGTAAAACCTGGCTTTGATGAGAAAACGAAAGTGCTTGCCAGTTGTGTTAACTTTTTTTGGTGGACTAAAAAAATATATATATATACAGTGTGTATATATAAATATATAATACTCTCACACACAACATTTTTATGTGTGTGTGTGTGTTTATTTATATATACATTTATACATTACTGGTCAAACGTTTGGAATAATTACAAATGTTATTGTTTTTTAAACATTTTCTTATGCTCAGCAATACAGCATTTATTTGATTAAAAAAGACGGAAAACTGTAATATTGTGAAATATTATTACCAATATATTATTTTATTATTATTAATATAATTTTATGATTATTTTATTAAATTGTGTTTTATTTCATTTATTTAAAATTATTTTTAAAATATTGAAATATATTTAAAAAAATTATTTTATTGATGTGGTTGCAAAGCTGAATTTCTTGAATTTAAAAGATTTGTCTGTTTTTCTTTATGCAATATTTCTTTTAAATACATAGAATAAGTATGTTTAACAAGAATAAATACATTTAATTAATACTAATGAATATGAATATATGTATATATGTATAGATGAGTAATAAAAACAATTCAAAGTGTTAATTTTGGACGCTGGTTACACAGTTTAGAGCAAGACGTATGAATGTTCTGTGTGCAGATGAATGGTTATGAAGTTGACCAAAACAGATTTTATTACACTGCACGTAACTGCCATTATTGTTGTAACATTATCAAGTGTGATAGAAAAGTATCTCCACTGTAAGAAGAAAACATGTCCCCGATCTCCGACCTTTGACAAACCAAACACGTACACGAACCAAAGCAGCCAAACCGTTCCGATGCGGTTGAGCGGAGGGCAGGAGTCTCGATTGTTGCAGCAGTTTCTCGAAGGGAGAAGCTCTGGCCACCCTCAGCACGAGACATAACTGTCAGGGCCGCCCGGGGGAGGGGGGAGAGCGTCACCTAGTGGGGAATGTTTTGCACTGCGGCTCGTTTTTGTCACCCCAAGGCTCATCTGCGCCCACCCCTCCCTTCCCAGATTCAGGGCAGTGTTACCCCTCACGCCATTGTGGTGCTTCCCAAGACCGACGGCATGGAGATGCTTCTGTGTTATGAAGATGAGGGAGTCTATGTGAACACATACGGCAGAATCACTAAAGACGTGGTGCTCCAGTGGGGAGAGATGCCCACCTCTGTTGGTAGGTTTTGGTTGTTTATTTCACACAAAACGCTCCTGTTCTCCTTCTAGAGCCCTGATGGTGGTCTGTGCGAGAGCACCCGACCATCCCCGACACCCCTCAGAATCTAAATTGGTCCTCTCACACAAACACGCATGTCTTTGTCCACTCATTGCTTTTCTGTCTTTCCTGTCCCTCACTTAACTAGACGATTGAGCCGACCCACACAACCCCACCCCACCCTGGCCCAGCTAAACTAAACCCTGACACAGAGTCAAATGTTTGTCTGTATGTGTAGCACATCTTCTTGTGTACTGTTTTGTTTACACTGTTAACCCAATATAATTGTTATTAATAACTTTTAATCTGATTTAGTTTCTGAGCAAAAGCCCAAGGTTTGACTGTGGGACTTGTTTTGTTTCATTTTACCCCTGGGTGGATCTCATTAAAAAAATAAATAAAATTTAAATTAAATTAAATAAAAAGTCTGGGTTATGTTTCACTTTAAAATCTAAATATACAATATAATTTTATAATAATAATTTTAGGATGCTATTGGCATATGCAACTGGAAAAAAATTGTTAATTAAACAACGATTGGCTTTCCGTGCAAAGATAAAATATTTCTTTTATTTATTTAATATTTATTGATTTTATAGTGAAATGTTATCCTTTTTTTTCTAGTCGATATATTTAAATTTACTCTATTTTTAATGACTAGAGACATTATGACATGTTGCTATTATTATTATTATATGCAAATAAAAGTGTTTAATTGTCATTTTTTTTAAAAGGCTCAATGCAAAAAATATGCTTGATTTTCTTCATATTATTGTTTCGCTCTTGATTTTGGGGTGGAATGTACTTACAACATTTTTTTTTCCCTATTTGATTTATTTAAATTGATTTTTGGTGAAGAAAATTATTAGAGCTTATTTTTAGGACCCTTCAGATTTTTTGCATTCTCATGTCCATATACAAGTGGACAGATGTCTAATTATAATCATTTATGGATTTCACGATGCAAAAAACCTTGGTTCTAAAACAAAAACTAATTCTTTTTTTTTCTTCATGCAAAAAGATCATTTAAAATATTTTCTCTTGATTTTGGGATGTAATCATTAGATTTTTCCTAAAATTAACATTTTCTATGCAACATATTTAATTTTTTTTTTTAACCAGGACAAAGAGATCATAACCAGTTTCATTGTAATTATTGTTGTCTTTTTTAAATGTAAATATTGGTGTCTTTCAGCTCTTGCTTTACTATAATCATCATCAGATAATGTGACATGTGTCTCTAAAATTAATTTCCAGCTTTAATGTTTGTTTGTATATGTGTTTTCATCTCTCATCTGTGCAGAATGTTAATGTTGTTATTTAGATGTCTTTTTTCATTTGTTGGCTGATACTGAGGGTTCAGATGTAGACCAGCAGCCGCCCACCCCTTCAGCTCTAAACAAATTAATGTTTCAGCCAAATTCTGTTCAACTCTTCAGTGATTCTGCACTCATAACAAAGTAAAATTCATAACTCATGCATTATCTACACAAGATATCAGCAGCAAAGGAAGTCAAAACAACCAAATCATTATTATCTCTATGAAGGGCTCTAAATCAGCCACAGGAAGTCCTCGGAGAAAGTTCATGTTAGTATCCAAAGAGTTCTGGAACTGGATAATTAGAAAATGAAAGATTAATAATATCCATAAGCACTGGTATTTCAATCATGATTTAATTTGTGATGCTCAGAAACTGCTGCAATAATGACCTCCTGATGTGGGGTGGCTTTGGCAGGCTTGTTTTCATTGGATCTGGGCTAGTTTGGAGTTGCTGTTGGACGTCAGAAGTCGTTGAGGAACGGGGTGTTCTGATGATGTACTGTATTTGATGTCAGCGCTCTCCTGTCACGTTTCTTTTTGTCTTTTGCATATATTCGCTACCTTCCCCCTCCCCTTCTGCAGCCTACATCCACTCCAACCAGATCATGGGCTGGGGAGAGAAAGCCATTGAGATCCGCTCCGTGGAAACGGGACACCTCGACGGAGTTTTCATGCACAAGCGAGCACAGCGACTGAAGTTCCTTTCGGAGAGAAACGATAAAGTACGTTACCTCCATGAAGCAGCTTGCCCATACATGATCTCATCTTACTGCTACTTTTTACTCTCTCTGTTATTTAAAAATTAAACAATTCACTTTTACATTTATTATTTAATACTTTTTTTTTTTTTTGGTAAAGTTAACAATATTTCTTATGTAAACACTACACCTTTAAATTAAGTGAGTCTTCATGAGGGAATGACATTTGCTGTGGTTTATTAATTTATTTATAATGTGTCATTTCATTTTGTTTTGTTTTTAAATGCTAGATTGAGATACCACTCCTGATATGATAATGAAAACAGTAGCTCATAAAATAAATTAAATTCTTAGCATAATCTATTATTTAGTAGAAAATCTATTTTTTAAAGTAGTATTTATAAAGCAGATAGTATTTCTATAAAAGGTTTTATGAAATGTTTCTATAAAATATAATATTTCTATACCGTCTATCTTAACCCTTTTTTACCTTCAATACTTTTTTTAAATAATGGAAATATTATTTACAATGATGTAATATAGTAACATGATTAACTTTTTGGATCAAATATAAGCAAATTTAAGTTAAAAAAGTAAAGTATGTTGTGTTTTACTTAAATTCTTATATTACATTTACAATTTTTATTTTTTTTAATTTTGTAAATAGTATTTTTTTATTATTATTATTATTATTATTATTATAAACCATGGACCTTTTTTTTTTTAAATATACTGTATACATATTTTCATGGATGTGTAATTGTCCCATGTAGTGGAGAACTTGTTTTAGTATTTATATAATATCATAGATTTGTCAATAATTTAAATTAGTGTTTAGTCTTTATTTTATCTTTTCTGTTAGATTTTAATTTAAATGTTTTATTTTATTGTTGTTTTTTTATTTTATTTTTATACTCTTTTATTTTTATATATATATATATATTTAATTTAATTTTTTTTTTGGTAGTACATCAGGTTAAACTAAATGAAAGTTATATGGCCTTGGCAACTAGCTGAAATAAAATACCTGAAATTGAGCCTGATTGTAAATTGAATGTAGACACCCAAGGCGGTAGATTGTAAGCATTTGGTCCTTTTGAATGTGAATAATAAGCAATATAATAACGTCCATTCCTCCATGTGGACTCTTTTCTTTGTCGCAGGTGTTCTTTGCCTCAGTCAGATCAGGAGGCAGCAGCCAAGTTTTCTTCATGACCTTGAACAGAAACTCCATGATGAATTGGTAATTCATCCCCGCCCTTCCCTGCATTGTATCTGTGGACCTTTTCTACTTTATTGAAAAGTGTGAAAAAAGGAAAGACCGGAAAATCCAGGTGCGCTGGATAATCTGACAGACGGCAAAAAGACCAAACCTTGCTGGGACCTTCTCAGAAGAGTCAAAGACAAACCCAAAATCCACCCCCCCAGTCCCCAACAACAAGGGCCAACCGAGGAGAAGAACAACCGGTCTGCGTTATTTTTATGGCTCTTTTATTAACGTGTGGGGTTCTGGTGTTTTTGTCCTTACAAATCTCTATCTAGATTCTTCTGGAGGTAAAGACTGGTAATATAAGGAATGAGACCCACAAAGTAGAGTGAATATTTGTACTGTTAAGACACTTTTCGACAATAATTTATCACGGTTGCGCTGAACGCCAGTAAACCTCCCTTGCGGGAAGAATTCATTGAGGCTGGTTTGTGTGAACGACCCTTTTTCTTTTTTATGTTTCAGCTTGGAATGCACACAGATGTTTGTGTCATGTGGATATCACTCTGATGTCTGATATTTTAGACTTGTATGATACTTTGCCACATTATGATGGAGCAGACACACTTCGGGCTGTCCACAGAATGCCTTAAATATGAATTCGCAAAGCTGCTCGTTTTATTTTCAAGTCCATAATATATCAATGTTCATGCATATTTCTGTAAGGAAAGAAAAATGCTACTTTTTTGGATGGAAATTGATGACTGCTGATATGGATGTATAATGAAACTATATAATGATTCTGAATATTCATTCTGTGCATTCCTAGTTTTATCCCAAAGCTCTATAGTATTCACAGTTGGAGCCTGTGGTTTAGCACTGTTTTCCTTGTGCTCAGAGAGATGGTGCTGTAGATCCGACTGTTTTCCATTCCTTTCCATTGTCTTTACAACTAAGCTTATACTTACTGAATGTTAAAGGAATAGTTCACCCAAATATGAAAATTCTGTCATCATTTACTCAGCCTCGAGTAGTTCCAGATCTGTATGAATTTCTTTGTTTCGCCTAAGACATTTTGAAAAAGGTTTGTAACCAAACTGTTTTGGTCACCATTGACTTCTATAGTATTTTTTTCCTACTATTGAAGTCAGTGGTGACCAAAACAGCCTGGTTACAAATCTTTTTCAAAATATCTACAGGAAATTCATACAGATTTGGAACTTCTCAAGGGCGAGTAAATGATGACAGAATTTTTAATTTTGGGTGAACTGTTCCTTTAAGGACGATTTAAAGGGATAGTTCATTCTAAAAATTCTGTTCTCATGCCATTTCAAAACTGTAAGACATTTTTCCTCAGTTTTCCACATAAAAAGAGAAGTTTATCAGATTGTTCAAGCTGCTCACAAATAACAGCCTGGACATTGACAAAAGTATTTGAAAGAAAATGAGGTGAGGCATTTTTGTGGGTGTTTTACTGGCCCTACGAGAACATGAATATCTATATAGATTCAGTTAGTAATTTTATTTAAGTGAAACTGGTCTGCAGAGATGATTCTTGAACACTTTATCACCACAGTGCTAAGAAACAGTCTGAATACTCCAACTGACTGGTAAATACTACAGAGCTTTCTATTGAAACATAAAAAAGTACATTTCGAGTTTCTTTGTAAGAGTGTATGAACAATGAGATGTAAAGCTTTCCACCAATGATACAAAAATGACCATTAACATACCAGCAATCTCAATTGTTTTTGTATCTGGAGTAACGCGTGTCATTAGAAGAAGAATGTGCTGCAGTTATTTGTATTTTTTTAAGTTTTGTTTTCTCATGACTTTCAGCAAAGTGCAATAAAGGCCAAGGGAATCGAGCCTGGTGAGTCGATTTGCTCACCCCTCCTCGTGATGGATCTCCAACTCTTTCTAGAGGGACATTCACTAGCACCCTCTGTAAATATCCACTTCCATTTTGGAAAAGAGTCCTGCCTCCGAATCGAACGCATAGGAACTGTGAGGATGTGACAGAAATGTGCGACGTGGTTTGTGGTTCTGTAAGATCCACGTCCTTCTCTGTGTGAATCACATGAATCAGTGAACGAAGGGTAGTGTTTTGTGAGTAGAGCTTCCTTTTTGGCTACCTCGTTTCTGTTCACCTGTTGGATCAGTTCAGTTTTCTATGTGGGTATTGACTATTGATGCCATAAATCAAACCTTTGTAAGTAACACAAGGCAATATTCCAGATCGTAGTTTGAAGAGGCAAATATGTATTCTCTGGTGGGGGGGTGGGGGGTGGGGGGCTGTGTCTTTTTGAAATGCAACAGTAGATCAGTGAATTTTCAACGGTATTCAATTATAATAGGTATTTTCAATTGGCAATGGGGATGTTGTAATTAACAAATGTAAAATAAGGCTATGTTGTCATTCCATGTAGATTCAGAGGTGATTTGAGTGTAGAGCGCCAGACAGAAATATTCAGAAATGGAGACTTTTTTTAAAACGAGAACAATAAATAAATATTGGTGCAATGTCTTGTTTAACAGCCAAATCAAGCCTACACTTTCCATGAGGGTGATTCTTCAATTAGGGCAACTTTTTCCTGATTTCAAGGGAAAAACTTTCAATTTATCTCTTTTGGTCCCCTAAAGACGTATTCAGTAATTTATTTGTACATTTTTATAGCTTTTTTTTTTATCCAATACTACTGTAATCACCGCCATGCCAAGAATTGTATTTTATCAATTAATTTTATGATTTAACTTTTTTTTTTTTTATACCAAGCACACAACTGACATTATTTCCAAATCCACTTTATATAATGATGTTGCATTTTTAAGATTACACATACACAAAAATGCCTCTATCTGCAGAATCGCCCATTAATAGACTTGAAATCCTTCCAAATAACGTGGCATTTTATTCAAATAGGTGGAATCATGAAATAACAGTCCTTTATATACTTTTATATATTTTCTTGACCGTTCTGTAAGGGCAATAGAGTGTGAAATTCACTTGACACCACTAGGATTTTTGGAGACTTCATGTTTTTTGTCCATCAAACTGTGAACTGAGTGGATGTGTGTGTGCAGGTTCATTCGGTTTATCAACACGGCTGTGAGGTCGGTTGATTACTTCATCTCTCATGCACCACCTTCAGAGGTGGGAAGTCTTTTGATGTGTGCTTGACCTCATTTTCTTTCTTAATATGGACATTAATACTGTAAGTACATCCTTTATATTCAGGCCGAGTGAGTTGTTGTTTTATTTCTGTATTTCTATTATTTTTTTTGTGTATTAAAATTTGAGATTTATAGCACAACCGAGCATTCTGGATATTGGCTGTTATTTTTATGGTCGCTCCAGTGTGTGTGATTGGGTGTGTGTGATTCGTTTTTGTTTTTTTTTAAAGCCTGTAAATCCACCAGTTAATGACATGATACAGGCATTTTGACACTAAAACGACAAAATGGTGAAGTTTCGAGATTACAAGCTTTCTGTTATAGACATTTGAAGCTGAAACTGGGCATATCATGTTTTGTTCATAAAATATGCAGGCTGTAGTATTTTATAAATAGATTTTTAAGGCTATTAAACTAGAGTTTTGGTCCAAATGTAACTTTAAATGTAGCCTGGACTTTTAAGAGATGGTGATCTCATCTAATCTGTGCCTAGTCCATGTAGTGGGTGTTACATTTTATTGCTTACAATTTATTACATATTGTAAATCAAACGAACAAAACAAAGTCACTCAAATCCCCTTTGTGTCATCCACAAAACCCACAAAAGAGCTGAATCTTCTAAAGCAAATATTTTATGGTCGTAAAACTTTTTACAATCCAGTTTTCTTGATATCATTTTATTTATTGTTTTGTACAGTGCTTTAATGCTGGTATCTGTATTTAGAAGGCAGCAGTGTTATTGCTGCTTCTTTTTTAAAGGGATTGTTTTCTTTAGCTGTATTCTGGATTAGTTTGTCTTAGAGAAAAATTAAATCTATATTATAATGTCAGAGATGCTTTAATATGAGTGCTTTATTTTACTTTTTTGTTTTTCTTATTTTAATGCAGTATTGTTCAGTGCTCTTTCCTTATGAAATAAATTCACCCCTGATAACTGAAAAATGTTATATCATAGGGTTGTTTGTGGATCTATTCTAGTCTTGTTAACCAATACTCAGTGTGTTCATGTTTAAAGAGGAAAATGGCAGAGAGAAGACTGAATATCAAATGTGGATCAGTCTAGAAAAGCTATAGCAATAATGAGCATTACCGATTTTGTCAGTCGTCATGTTAGACCCCTTTCTACTTTTGATCTCATTCAGATGGAGTCAAGCATTTCTGAATGAGGAGAATGTGAAATGAAAAAATGGAAAGATTTCAGATTTTGGAAACTCACCCAGTGTGTTCACTTGTCACCTAAAACAGACCATTTCTTTGCTTTTTAAAAAAAATAATAAATCAACACATCAAACCAGACCGTGTGTGCTGTTATGTTTTATAATAATTTCTGTAGGCTAATATTAGTTTATAAAATTATAAATTAAATCACTTATATATATATAATAGATTTTATATTTCATAATAATAATCTTTCAATTGTGTTTTGTCAAATGCAATTTGGATTTGTTATACAATAATATATCCTTCACAACATTTATTCAGAATTGACATTTCTAGTTGTTTAAATCCAACAAAAGACCACTGCTAGAAAGCCTTTGTGTAGTTTTGACTCCTTTATACAGTTAAATTATTATATTGTTTTTTTATGTGATTGAAACAACCTACAAAATATATGCATAACCTGTTGTCAGCCAAATGTTTGGAACCTGTCTTCACCAAGGCGGCATTTATTTATTAAAACAAATATTGTGAAACAGTTACAATATTTAATAGGCCAAGTGTTCTATTTTAATATATTTTAAGATGTAATTTATTTATTTTAAGCAACAGCCATTATTCCAGTCTTCAGTGTCACATGATCCTTCAGAAAACATTTTGCAAGCATGAACTTGATTAATCTATTTTGGCCGGCAGTGTATATATAGCCTACATAGTGGCTAAAATGCCATTTGAAGTAAAAGTGGCATCCTAAGCGCTGAGAGGCACTAAGCGCGAACTGCAGGCCTAGTCCATCCTCGCGTCTGCAGAAGAAGAGGAATCCCGCCCACTGTACGGATGCCGCATTAAAATTGGCCGCGCTTGCGCGTTGACGTTCCTTTTTTTCTTGGAAGTAAGTGCTGCATGGAGCGTGTTTGAACTGTGACGAAAAATTACACAGAACTTTCCTGTCTTGATGTTGTCTTGAAAACGCTGTCGGACTCGAACGTGTGCGCCTTGCTGTTGAACGTAACCGGTTTGTCTTAAGAAAACGCGTTGCGGTGGTTCTTTAAGGAGCGGCTCTCTAGTTGGCAGGCCGCGAGCAAGCACAGCACAGCACAGCGCCGCACGCGCGAGGCCTTTCCCCGCGCACAGTGACTTAACTGAAAAGAGGCACGTGAGAAACTTTGGCTAAACCGCACGAGACCCGTTTTCTCCGCTTTGTCTGTTAGGTTATAGTTTACCCGTCGTGGTCGTTGTTGTTATATTACGTGTGTTTCAAATATTTAGTTATACGGAAGAACGGGGCGTTAGCCTCTTAGCCGAGTCATTGATCAGCGGCGAAACCACGTTGACGTGCGCCACGCGAATTAGACACGTTTCGCGCGGTTTACAATTCGCATTACTGTAAACAGTCACGTGGATCAAAAGAGTTCATATGTTTATTGTTGTTTTTGTGAGTGTCTTCTGGTTATAGCGTTTTAAGTTACATTAGCATACCTAACGTTAGCCCAAAGAGTCCATCTGGCCTGGCTCGGCGTGGTCTTTGTGTTAATTGAGTGCTAAATAACGGCTGTAAAGTGTCATTTGAGACTCCTTACGTAGTTTAACTAAACATTTGATAGCGTAAACATCTGTTAGTTGTAGTTTGATCGAGTTGAGTCGTTAAGTTGATACGGATCCGTTATGTGGTGAAATTAGAGCAGCATGATGCGGCAGGTTTGGCTGCTAATGCAAACAAAAATTTATTTACTTTTTTTTTATCTATTTAGGAGCGGTTTAACTTGGTAAAGTTTTTTTTTTTTTTCTTGCGCTATTAAGTTTGTAAACCTGACTATAGCCAGCTGATTCAGTGGAAAGTTTGCTCATTTACACGTGACTTAACCATGATGTTTTAATGTGATTGAGACCATTTTAAAACTGGTACTGATTTCCCACACTGTTTTTGTTCAGTGCCCCTTGTTTAGATCCCCATCATGGCAGATCCAGATCTTGATTTCACCAGCGGAGATGCCGGGGCTTCAGCCACCTACCCCATGCAGTGCAGCGCCCTGCGCAAGAACGGATTCGTGGTTCTGAAGGGTCGCCCCTGCAAAATTGTGGAAATGTCCACTTCTAAGACTGGCAAGCATGGTCATGCAAAGGTAGTGTTTTATTGTTCTTTTGCTTGACTGTTTTTATCCTACTAGTGCTAGTTAGTAGTCTTAAATGCTCCAATCTTTTGTTTGCAGGTCCACCTGGTTGGAATTGATATTTTCACAAACAAGAAGTATGAAGATATCTGCCCCTCCACCCATAACATGGATGTGCCTAACACCAAAAGAAACGACTACCAGGTGAGATGTGCATGGCTTTGTAAGGGGAAATTCACATGTAATGTGCTTTTTCTAGTGGGAGTTAATGTATTTAATATACCATAAAATTCTCCCCTTTAGTTGTGTGTAATAAAGGCAAACTTTGGTAAACTCTCCAAAATAGTCACACAGGTACTTTAAGATTTTAAGAATTCAGATATCTTCCATACTTTCATTACTGTTCCTGATTGTATTGAATTGTTTTGGTCATTTTAATTAGCTGGAAAATTATATTAGCTAGTTTTACGTAGCGTGAAATGATACAATATTACAGACTTTGTGGGCTCTGCGTATGCTTCAATTTTTGTATGTCCCAATCTCATTATGTATATGATGTCAAAATAAAATTTTGATTTTAGTAATATAGTGAATTATTTCAATTTAATTTGTTGGCTGAGAACCTTTTCCACCATGACAATGATACTTAAGCTTTTTGTTATTCTTTAGCTTCTGATCTGATTTTTTTTTAGTTTCGTATTCAATCTTTTTCTTTAAAATAAATGATCTTGCTCTACTAGCTGGTTGACATCAGCGAGGGATTCCTTTCTCTTATGATGGACAACGGAGATGTGCGTGAAGACCTGCGTGTGCCAGAAGGTGACCTGGGCAAAGAAATCGAAAGCAAATTTGCAGCTGGTGAAGAGATGTTGGTAAGTGCATCAGTTCGAATGAATGCACTTAGTGCTTTAGCTGCTTTTTTTTTGTCTTTTTAGCCCACTCATTATTTTCTTTGTTTGGCAGGTTACTGTGCTTTCAGCTATGGGCGAAGAATCTGCAGTGGCTGTCAAACCCATGACCAAATAGGAAGAAAGACTGGGCTGCTCAGGCTGCAACATGCTACACTTTAACAAATCTCTTGCATTTGTTTTTTTTGGTTTTATTTGTCACCAAAGCTATGGCCTTCACAAGCAACCTCAAATTTTTTTGTTGTGATTGTATTCCTTTTTTCCTCTCCTTCCAATACTGTGCTGGACTTGTCGGGTCAGTTGGCATTCTCTCGGGTAAGAGGTTTAATACTGTCAGTGTGTTTACCCCCTCAACCTCCACCTCCCCCCCTCAAGTTTTTACCACTTACATTCCTGAACGTTAAATAATGGGATCCATTTTTCCTTTTTTGTATTCTTGAATTTCTTAATAGTAATTAGTGTGCAGGATTTACGCAAGGTGTTGCGAAGAGAGGAAACCCCAACTGACACTGAATTTTATTTTTTTTTCCTCCCTCTGTGGGTGCCATACTTTTACTTTTCTCCTTACATGATCTACGCCATGCTGGCACTATAGTTAATTTCTCTCAATTGAATGCCCCCCCCCCTCTCCTGCCCCAAAGTGAGATGCACACTGGTAGTTGGCACTTCCTTGTACTTGCAGTACTTTAAAAAGTACCTTTTTCAAGTAAAACCGCTATGACCGAGAATAAACTCCAGCGAAATGTCCCCTTAAATGCCAGTCTCTAATTGTTCAGAAGTGGAAAGGATGTGATGGCCATGTGCGAAATACCTCTGTAACACAATAGCAGCCAGCTTGATTTTTGGCTGTCATTGATGACCTTAAATAAAGTGTTGAAGCCTGTATTTGTCTCCAGGTAGGCTCTTATCAGTGCTGCCCCAGAATGAGCTTGAGGACTAAATCTTTGAGTTCTAATCTTCCTTTGTTCACTTGAGGCCTTTGTCACATGACTGGAGAGAGCAAAAAATAAAAACTTAATAGATTACCTTTTCTTTTTTTTTTTTTTGTTTTTATGGCACGCTTGATCAGTATTAAAACGATATCCAGAAGGCTGGTTAAAGGTATTACTTTATAGTAGCAGCATAATAGCAGCAGATTTTCATCTGGTAAAATTTAACACATGACAATTACAGTCTCTGGTGAATGAATATCCTACTTCTGTAAATTCAGGGAAAAATTTCCTAGTCTAATGTGTCTGCGGTCATTCAGGAGAAGTCCATTAAAATGGTGCTCATGTTGTTCCATGAATAGAAAGTGTCTATATTGGTGATATGATGTTGGGTTTCTCACAGCAGTGTTTAGTAGCGCAACCTGCAATGTTTGTTCTCAAGCTAAGGTGGTAAACCATACATGTATTAAAATGGTTTTAACATCTATTGTATGGTTTTAAATGTTAAATTAAAAAAATTAAATAGGCAAGATGACCTGTCATTTTAGAAAGTGAGGACAGTAACTGGGCAAGAGACAAAGCTTTGTTGTGTTGGGCTGCCAAATCCTCTGCATGGGAGGAGCCAAATGTTAGTTTCCTGTTTGTGGCCTGGTGCCCAGACAGCACTGACTGAATGAAAGTATTGCAGTTAAGTATTAGAGACAGACATGTGGCACTGCAGTCCATTTAATATCAAACTTCATCTACCGACTGGTTTCCACTGAGTGCTTTCTTAAATTCAAAGTGAATTATATGTTAAGTAATGTGATGTGAATAATTAAAATGGATTAGTTTGGATTAGTGGAAAAGAAATCTGCCCAATAACTAGCAAGTCAGGTTGTGCCCATGTGCTTCTTGAGGCCTCACCCAATTTTGCCTGG
>JAUCMS010000052.1:16711215-16724036 GCA_032357445.1 Enteromius radiatus | reverse complement strand
ATAATGGTGGAGACGGTCTTGGGAAAAGCCAAAGTTGATCCTGAAGTTTTAACATCAACGATTATCCAACAAAGACAGCATGATTACTGGGTGGATAAAGACTTATTCAGACTTGAACTCAAGCGCAGTTTTTCTGAAGAAGCTGTTCAAGAGCCTAGAAAATCCAGAGGGCTTTGGTCATGTTCCAGTCATTCATCTGAAGACCTGCTTCAACATCAGTGTCTGATGGAAAGAAGCTGGCACGACCAAGAACTTCACTCGCACATGGAAAGTCAGTCAAGGGCAAGCTTAGGTTTTTGCGACTTCGGGGATGTTTTTATCCCCTCAAACTATGATGATACCATCAGCTCTCTCTCCATCTCTTTGGCCTCCTTGAAATACAAGAACACTCTCAGGGAGGGAGAATGTGTCACGGGTGAGGAACCTCAGAGGAGCCGACCCATTGTATTACAAGTGCACAGAGGAGTTCAGTCCCATTTCTTAGACGAGACGATTCCTGAAGATGGTTTCCGATCTGTGGTGGATCTATATCCAGACTCGCACTGGCCAGATGTTTCAAACATACTTCAACCCAAAGTTGTCTTGCAACCCACCTACCGTTCTGATCTTCCAGGTCACAAGGGCATGGAAGTGTATCGCTATCCCAGTCCACTGCATGCTGTGGCCCTGCAAAGTCCACTATATGCACCACAAAGCCCCCAGAACAACAGGCGAAAGAATGGAAGACGTTTTTCTGGGAGCTCTACAAGCTCCTTACTGAGACGAGGCTTGAAGGTTTCAGAACATTCATGTTGTCTTGCAAAGTCCACCTATTTATCATCCAACTTGCTAAGAAAACAAAACAATTCTTTAAGTCGGAACATGCACTTTGAGAAGCATAGATGTGAAGAGATCATTCTGAAACGAGCCCGAGTTCAATGTCACAGTCATAGCTCTGCACCAAGAGATGGAGGAATGACCTCACGCCCAAAGAGAGGCATGCACCGCACCAGCTCCTTACACAAAAACAAACCATCCTTCTATTCTTTTCAGTCCACAAATCTGCAGAGAAACAGAGAAGATGTGTGAAGCTGCAATGAGCATTCAAGCAGTGAAAAGGCATCTGAATTTATACAACTACACAAATACTTACTTGCTTTGAGTAACGTGCAGAGTCTTCAGGAATAAGTTCAGTTAAGGACGTAATACACGAGAGACACGCTTTTGCAAAAAATAAATAAATATATAATTAAAAATGGGGTTAATAACAGATAATAATTTAATAATGTGATCATTCAACGTGATTAAACAGTGCATCAAAAACATTGTCTTCCTTTGTGATTATCATATTGTTATGTGGCATGTATTACATTCCCCTTCCGAGAAATCTCATCATATAGGTTAAAATTATTTACAAAAACTGCTTAAAATACCTGCTTAAAAAATAACAACTATTTAAATCTTAATAAATAGTGTGAATAAATAAATAAATTATATATATATATATATTATTTTGTATTTTGTGCTGTACTCACGTTTTTAGTAACGATATAAATTGACATCAGTGAGTTTCAAGAAATGGAGTTTGAGGTTTCCATTACGATTATTATCGGTTAGTATGGCGTTTAAACATTTTTCGTAACAATTCCTCACTCAGATGAACTGTTCAATTAAATGCACATCATTTATTTAACTGAATATATTGATGTTAATAAAGTTCAAGCTGATTTCGTTTATTTCCTCGTCCTCCAAATCCACGTGCTCATTCTTATTTTTACTTAACATATCCGTTCATATCCACCAGATGGCAGCAGATATCTGTTAGATTTGTTTACATTTCAAGATAACTGTACAGCTGTGGACGTGTAAAAATGCTATTTTAAATATTTTGTAATCCCTGCTATGTTTTGCTCAGTCGGACTGCACTTCTAGCAAAAACCAAACCACATACAGGCATTTTGACTTTTTTTTTTAAGGCAAATAAACTTTGACAGCTTCAGTTATGTAGGAAAAATATTGTTCCACTGACCTAGCCTAGTTGGACCAGATTCAGGTTTGTTCTAAAGAAATGCCAGGGAAGAGCTTTTTCTTCAGAACATTGTCTAAGTGTGAAAAAACAATCCAGCCATAAAAATCATCTTTGTGATCCTGCTGTTTTCGTAGAAATTGTGGAATAACAGATACTGCTGTGTGTGTGTCAACAAGTCAGAGCGCAGAAGCTATAAAATGTGTCTGACAAGTTTTTGATGTGGGAGTCAAGGCCATGTAAAGGAAATATTTGAGCGAAAATACTGCATAGCCAAAACCAATTTTGTCACATATTACAGAGCACAACATTTTTATTTATTTACTGAGTAGTCTTCCATTCTAAAAACAAAACAAAACTATAGAACCCTGCTTGGATTTATAATTTCCATGCTAGTAATTTGTTGCTATATGTTGTATTTTTATTTAGTTGTTCTTTGGTTTGGCAATGTTTGTTGTTTTGGCTTTTGCTCATACCTGAAGCTATGTTTTCACTGCGGTTCTGTGAAAAAAGGATTAAAGGTTGTTTCTGTGATGGTTTCTATTGGGCTTTTATTGATTTTTTTAGCAGGATATGATTCTGTGATGTAATCTTCACCTGTCCCTGTTGAAAAAACAGCATATGCTGTAAGCTGGGAAGCTGGTCCTTTGCTGGTTTTAAGCTGGTCGGACCATAAACCATCAAAGGAACAGCATAAACCAGTTATACATTCGATAGTGTAATTTTTCTATATTTTCTCCATCCCACTGTGGCACAATGGTGCATTTGTTATGCATTTTTGGTTATGATGCATTTGAGCTGTAACTATAGTCTATGGCAATGGTAAATCAAGATCCTTAATACTCTTTGCACTCATTTTGTTGCTCTTTAATGGAAGTTGCACCATTTGCAAATGAAGACACGACCCTCGAGAACACCAGTTTATACGCAAGTTATACGAAACATACAAACATTGTCTAGGTAAGACAACGCAAACAAACGTACTTGCAGTTATCGCGCGTCGTTTTTAAAAACAACGAAAACCAACGCAAGTACGTGCGCCGCGTTGGTTTAAGTAGCTATGTATTTGGTCACTATGGGGTACTTTGTATATAATGTTGCTAGTAAATTTCGCAATTATATGCAAAAGAATGGCATGTACGTAACTCATTAAATTGTGCAGAAAAGGCTATTTCTAATTCTAACATACTTCAAGCGCCTTTGTGAAATTTTGAAAGATTTCCAACACTTGCTGTATTCTGGCACGCAGTCACCATGGCGATACTTTTGTTTCCTGCGGAACCTGAGATCCACGTGAGTCCAAGCCATTGAAGTTGAGTGACAGGCTAATTAAAAATGAATTAAATCCATAGACAAGAATTACTACAATAATAATGAAACTGATGGCTTGATTACCTCTCAAACTACAATGAATGCGCTGCAGCAAGTTTATTTAATCAACCGTATACTATAGGCCTACAGGCTGTCTGTTTTCTGATTATGACAGTAATTGATATTGCAGTTCATCATGTGTAGTACATTTTTAAACCTTAGGAGAACAGACCTCTTCTTGTTCTTATTTGTGAATCATCCTTTAATGACCCATATTGGAATTTATCTGTCTTTTTAAGTAGGCTATAGATTTCAAACTCTTTGTTTTGATCCCCATCATCAGTCTTGCCAAGGGAATGTAAAGTATGTAGCCTACATTGACCTAACAGAGTATGACAGTCTACAACAGTCCAGGAACCTCCATCCTAGGCAGCTGTTGAATGGCCAACACATCTTTTAATAATGAACTCTCCTCTGATCACAAGGAGAAAAGCCTAAATAATTCACAACGTCTCCGCATTATGTCCCCTGGCGTCTCTGCAAGCTTTGCCTGGATTCCTTCTGTACCGCTGGACATAATGGAGAATAGAGTTTAAAATCCCCACTGGTGAGTTTTTGCTCCTTTTGTGTCAAGGAAAAATGTTTTCGATTTGGACACTTCTATTTCAGTTTCGCAGAGCTATTTGTTTTACCAGAGTGGACAGAGCAGTTGCAGGCTTTACTTTGGCTCAGGTTGGAGAAAATTGTATTTTCTATGTCTGTTTTAACAGCAATTAATTTATGGCTCAGCTTAGTATAGCACTCCCTAGTTTAACGTTCAGCTTTCCCTGGACAAACCACAGAAGATCCTCATCAATTTTATATATGGAAAGGTTACTAGTCCATTTAAATGACTTATTGCATTCCAATTTAATTATGCATACATACATATTTGGATTAAATACAGGAGACAAATGCAAAATGTGGGGATTTTTTTTTTGGAGTAAAAAGCTGATGTTAAATATGAAGTTTAAGTGCACTATTCAACTATTCAGGATAACATAGCATTCTTTCTCATTATTAGAAACATTGCATGTTGTCACATTAGCTGTATGACAATGGAACTGACCTAGGTGCTGAAAAAACGGTCAAGATAAACAAACTTAATTTCTGTGTTTACAAGCCAGCACTGTTCAAATGATTAATGTGCTTGTAAGTATTTACAAGCTTTAAGATATTTCTTGGGATTGACATTTGACATAAAAACTTAAAAATCTATCTGACACCCATTAGTGTCATAAGTATTTACATACTGCATTGCACTTGGTCTTCCTATTTGCATTAAATTTATACACTGCGTTATCGTTTGTAATTAGTTTTTTGAACACATATTTAATAATCTAGCTGCTCTTGCAAATCCGCTCTGCCATTGCTCATTTTATATGGCCTGTTTCTTAAAATCTGCATTGTTATAATAGTCATTAGCCACTTTCGTAAACTCAACATTTTCACTTCTGGGCGACAGAACACCTTTTTTTTGCATTTTACTGCGCTGCTTTTTAAATAGTTATTCTATGTAAACATTCGTTAAATGGAAATCTTTGACTTTTGCATTAGGCCTGTTTCTTTTTCAGTTGGCCTATCTCGCGCTTGTGTGACACATTTAAAGTTAAACGTGTCTAGAAAGCCCACAACATGGAATAATGATTTTGTTTTTTTCGGAACTTCATGAATGGCCGAAAACAGACTTTTAGCTTTAGCATACTAATCTAACGGATTAGATATCTTATTGTTTCTGTTACAAGATATGTTGTGACAACAGACTAGGGTCTTGCCTAGAGCCCTGATTCACTCTGCTTAAGAGAAAATGCCAATGAAAATTAGCAAGTGGTTAAACAATCCTGAGCCACTTCCCTTCATCCGTGTATATGAGTTATGTCATGATGACAGACTGGGGTCCAATGGAAAATGGCACAACCTGAACCATTACAAATGGGTAGCACTACAAATGTTGACAAGCAGTTTGTGTCAGACAAATTTTATGCAAAGTTCGTAACCATCCCATCGCCTTAGAGCAGATTCGTTGACTTCTCTAATACCGACTGGACTCTAATACCGTAAGGACCAGAGTGAGTACACTGCTGCCGGAGAGGCCAAAACTGTTGTTCCTGAATAAGCAATTTTCTACTTCCTGAAGGGATTTCAACCTTCTGCAAGAGGGGTTGCAACCTCTTGTATTTGTTGTACTGTCTGGCAAGACAAAGGGGAAGTGGACCTTCTGAAAAGGTTGCAACGAAAACCACATCCTACCAGTGAGAGGTGACATGTGGAACCCTGGTATGGACTGACCAAAAGTGGGGCAGTGCAACATACAATCTTGTCTCTAAGGCAGGTCTTATCCAAGGAAGGAGAGGAACAAATGGCAGTAGAGATTGACAGAGTACTCTATCAAGGGAAGACACGGGTTTCAACTATAAGGACATCTAGCCCAGCACAGGGGCTGACTGGACTCTGGGCATGCACACTGATACTAAGCCTGGCGTCAACTGCTCCACCCGGTCTGACTGCCAAGGATGCTGGAGGATGCTCTACCAGGGTTTGCAACCTGGGGAACTTACTGGAAGAGTAAACAGCGTTTGCTTCCCCTGTGAGGGGGAAAGGTGTAACAAGCGAGACACTGGCCAGTTCTTCCCAAATATTACCTGTTACCCAACACACAGGAAGTAACTGGCTCAACTCAAAGATTGTAGTATCTTGGTTTTGGTCGGTGTCGCCCAGCCTGCGGCTCTGCAAATGTCTGCCAGAGAGGTGCCGTGGACCAACGCAAAGGAGGAGGCCACACTCCGAGTGGAGTGGGCTCTCACCCCTAAGGGTGCTTGGAGACAGCCTTCCCTTTCTGCTGACCTCAATGGCAGACAAAGAGCTGCTCAGAGCTTCTGAAGCTCCGGGTGCAGTCCACATATATGCATAATGTTCTTATGGGACAGAGAGAGGAGGTCCTCCCTCAGAGGTATGCGCCAGGGAGGGGCTATCGCGAAGACCATGAGTTCTGAAAACCATGTCCGGGTGAGCCAGTAAGGCGCAATCAGCAGCACCTGGTCCTCGTTCTCCCTGACCTTGCACAGGGTCTGTGTGAGAAGGCTCACTGGGGGAAATGCATTCTTGAGTAGACCCCGAGGCCAGCTGTGCGCCAGTGCACCCGTACCGAGAAGAGCCTTGGTCAGGGAAAAATACAACCGGCAGTGGGAGGACTTGTGAGAGGCAAACAGATCTACCTGAGCCTCTCCGAATTGACTCCAAATCAGCTGGGCCGTCTCAGGGTGGAGTCGCCATTCTCTGGGAACGTGAGCTGAAATGCTGCAGAGCTAGATACACTGCCAACAGCTCTAGGCAATTGATGTGACAAAGCAGACAGGGCCCTGTCCAGAGCCCTGAGGCTGCTTGCCCATTGCATGTGGCACCCCAGTCTGCCATGGAGGCATCTGTTGTTACCACAGCATGCCGCGACACTTGTCCTAAGGGCAACCTGGCCCGTTGAAACACAAGGTCTGTCCATGGGTTGAATGTGTGGACACCTCCAGCCTCATGCTCACAGCGGCCTGGACAAGCATGGCCAACAGCTCCGGATCAGATTCAGTGGTAGCTGCCTCATCTTCCTCCTCGGTCCCCCAATGCAGCGAGTGACATCTGATCGTCCCTTAGCGCTCCAAGCGAAACATAAGGACCACCCTTGGACGGCCCTGCTGAATTGCCTGGAAACCTGACAGGACAGCTTCTGCGGGAGGGGTGAGTGGTCTGTGGGGCTGGAACCGGCGGAGTTGCATTCACAGTCACCTTCAGATCTCCCAGAGTGCCCTCTGCGGTCCTCTGCAAGTGCCAGCGAAGCTGGGCTGGGTGGCAGCAGAGGGTGCCTGCTCATTCCGAAGGACGGCAAGGTGGGATCGCAGCGGTGCCAGGGGCATGGCCTCGCAATGAGGACATCCTCTCTGCGCAAAAGCGTCTTCAACATGCTGGAGACCCAGACAGTGAAGACAACCTACGTAGCCAATATCTGATGAGTGGTTGCATCTGTTGCCTCCTTATACCCGGATGAAGGGGAGTGGCTCAAGATTGTTTAACCACTTGCAAATTTTTATTGGGATTGTTCTCTTAAGTAGAGCAAATCAGGGCTCTAGACAAGACCCCAGTCGTCACGACATAAATCGACATAAATCGTAGTGACTGACAAACAGGGACCAGCATTTTGCTCTATACTTGACTATAAATTGTTAGGAGTATTTAATGTGCACATATTGCTTTTTATATTTGAAATATTGTAGCCTATTTGTATTCATATATATATAATGGAATGCTTGATTTTCTTTGCTGTTTAATACTTATCCATTTCCTTTTATTCACTTACCTCAGGTAGGTGAAATGAGAAACAGAAAAGTGAATGGGTTACTCAGACCACAATATAATTATAATGTCTATAATATGACACTATTATGGAGACACCTGAGAGAGTTTGACATCTGGTCTCTCACTTTTATTCTCTCCAAAGATAATGTGGATATAACTTCCCTCCGTATCTGACATTATTTGGTAAATCGCTGTCAGCCTTGCTTCAGTTCTCCCTGTTTTGATAACAGATGAGATATTGTCAGGTTGTATGAAACAGATCCTGCAGGCACTGACGGAGCAGTGGGACTGGTAATTGCCAACAGGCAGATCTGCAGATGTTGTGTCTGTCACGGCAACTGCAGCTTGTCTTGGTGAACGGCAGGCCTGCATTAGATTGAAGGAAACAAGATAGCGCTGTGTGGTGATGCTATCTGTGAAGGGAAAAACAAAAGAAGGCTGTGAGGAACACTGAAGCAGATGGAGACTGACATAGAAGATGAGAGTTTATAAATAGGCCTCATGCAGATATAGGCTATATAGGGAAATGATGACATTAAATGTAAAAGGTTATGGATCAGGATATTAATAAAATTAAACAGGGTAAACAAAAAAACAAAATAAAACAAAAAAAACTGTAAGATGAATGTAAACAGTTTACTGAAATACTGGCATATTTTAAAAGAACAGTATCTAATAAAATGCTGAAAACGCATCACAAAATTGCTACAACTTTAAATTAACATGAAGGCAGAAAATATAAAAACTATATCAGTGATACTAAAATACAGCTCATCTTAAAATGCATTAAATATCATCATTTCTATAGTGAACATATATCTTGTTCTAAAATATGTTATTGCCATAAAAGCAGGAGTATGTAGCCTAATTAATTTAATATAAAAAAGTTTTTTTTGTGCTGTCAAACAATTATGATTAATTGTTTGACAGCACAAAAAAAACTTTTTTACATTAAATTAATTATATTAGTTGTTATGTATGTGTTCTATGTATATTTATAATGTATATTCAAATACACACATACAGTATATATTTTTTTGAATTTTTAGAATTGTACCGCTTTAGCAAGACAGTTCAAAAGGTATTCATGTTAAAGCAATTTCTGGAAACCAATGTTGATATTTAAAATGACCAAAACAAACGCCCCTACCCCAAAAGGGTCTCTGCCTATTTTAATAGCTCCGCTCCACACATATGTAACCCAGGCAATGATTAGTTCTGTGAAACAAAGCAGAACCAATGTTACACCACCTACACAGGACGCGAGTGGCGTGTCAAAATACTATAGAAGTCATTATAATCAGTGTGATGCTGTCTATACCGAACGCCAAGCGATGCGATAAATCTCAGTCAGGAAACTGCTGCCACAATCTATTTATGACTTGCTAACACTAATTTCAAACAATTTCCAATGGTCGTTTTATCGCGTCCAGTGTAGGCAGACTGGCGTGGCATGGCATCTGGTGTAGACATGTTACTCATCTATTGAGAAGAACTAAAGCAACTTCAGCGTCTGGTTGTAGGCCATTTACACGGGTACTACTTCTTGCGTTATCATTCTGCAGACATTTTCCTTTTTTTGGCTGTTCCCTGAACACACTGTTCCAAATCATTATTAGACACGCCCCTTACTGCTGATTGGCTACAAGGTTGTTTGAGTTCTCTGCCCCAACACTCGTTTCTAAAGCATTTTTGAAAAATCGCTTACCCTTTAATCTACATTTAGTTTATCTATTAATCAAGTTAATAATATGATACATTTTCTGTTTCTTTAGTAAAGAAAAATAATAAACTATAACATTTTAAATAATTGTTCACACCATTTCTATGCATTTCTATAAAGCACCAATTTGGTTATGTTTACAGACCTGAGTACTGTTTCTCCAGCCTGAAATATGGCATTCTATTCACATTGTTCTCTCTATTAGTATATCAATGTCCACTGGATATCTGATGCTCTACATATGCTAATCTGCAAGTTTAATGAGACGTGCCACCATAGCAACATTTCACCTAAGTGAATAAAGGGACACTTTCTATTGTTTGACTATTGTAACATGTTGCTCTGCAGTATTGATGCTTTGTCTGAGTCGATTATGATTCATTATCTGTGGATGATACGCGATTTACATGCTTTCCTTTTTTTGTAGGTTGTCATTGCGGATTCAGTATAGAGCACTATGATGATTGACCAGCTCATGGATCCTCTCTGAGATAGTGTTGTGTGTGTGTGTGTGTGTGTGTGTGAGAGAGAGAGAGAGAAAGGAGGGAGCTACAGCAGGAGACAAGACAAGTTTAGAGGAAACACCTGGAACGAGACACTGAGGACAAACCTCACTCTTCTTTTATCCCAGTCTTCCTGTGCTGGAGGATGAGCGCTGTCTTTGCTAAACTGGATCCCAGGAGAATCGAGTGGGAGTCGTCCTGGTATGGACTCCACTCACGAATCCTGCGCACTAAACCTGTGGACTCCATGCAGGATGGCTCGGATGACCTGCATGGGACCAGGCTGGCCCGTGTGCTCACTACGGTGGACCTGGTGTCACTTGGGGTGGGTAGCTGCGTGGGCACAGGCATGTATGTGGTCGCTGGGCTTGTGGCTAAGGAAATGGCTGGACCTGGAGTGATCTTGTCCTTCATTATTGCTGCTGTGGCATCCATTCTGTCAGGTGAGACTTTATGGATTTTGGTAGTTTATGAATAGTTTGCTTTAGAATTTATGATATCATAAAGCACTGCTGGGGAATAGGCCTCTCATCTGTCCAGGCAGCTTCATTATTATTATTATTATTTTCCATGCTTGCTGAAGGCTGAAAGGCTGAAAGATAACCCCACTTGGATATCATGGTCAGCTGCGCTGTGGTTTCTGCACTTTATTTAGATAAATTTCTTAAAATTTAAGTAAAGTTCACAAAGCCACAGAAATAATATATGCCTTATGGAGCAATTTTTTTTTTTTACCATATTACCATTTATTTTCCCCTATTCCATATTTATTTTCCTATTTCCCAGAAAATAAAAGCATACGCTACATATGATTTTAAAACACTAAAAAACATGTTATTATTATTAATAATAATAATGTTTAGAATTAATAAAAAATATGAATAATTTTACATTGCCAATAAAACCTTAAACAATTTAAATATTAATAATTTTTGCTTAATAAACTGAAAATGAAAACATAAGACTATATTGAAATATAAATATAGACTATATTGAAAATAATAAAATAATAAAGAAGAATATAATTTTTTATTATTATTGATAATTATAAATATAATAATTTCTACATAAATTGTAAATATAAATAATTTTACATTGCCAATAAAACCTTTAAACATGGTCAAATTTAAATACTTTTTGCCTAATAAACTGAAAATTAAAACATAAGACTATATTGAAACATAATAAGCATTTTATAATTTTTTTTATTATTATTGATACTTAAATTTCTACTTAAATTATAAATATAAATACTTTTACATTTCCAATAAAACCTTAAACGCACACACACACACATATATATATATATAGAGAGAGAGAGAGTTTTATTAATGGTAATTTGAAGTTCTACATTAAATTATACTTTAAAGTTTTAAAAGTAAAACTTTAAACATGTTAAATTATTGCTAAAAATCTGAAAATGAAAACACATAAAACAATAATCTGAGACCTAAATTAACATCCACAGACAGCAACGTGCATAAAATTCCAGACGTTAGCTTTAAGTGTGAACTTGTCAAACAGCTAATCTGATTTTCACACAGGCGTCTGCTATGCTGAGTTTGGAGTGAGAGTGCCCAAGACAACAGGCTCTGCTTACACATACAGTTATGTCACAGTGGGAGAATTTGTGGCCTTTTTCATTGGCTGGAATCTCATTTTGGAGTATCTGATTGGCACAGCAGCGGGGGCCAGTGCACTGAGCAGCATGTTCGACTCTTTAGCCAATCACACCATCAGCCGCTTCATGATCAACCATCTTGGAACACTGAATGGCTTGGGTGAGTGTCTTTCTTAGTAACCAGATACTAAACAAATCACTTGTGTGGTTGATGTGGTCTTCATACTTCATTTGTCTGTCTGGTTCCAGGTAAGGGAGAGGAATCCTATCCAGACCTGTTGGCTCTGCTAATAGCTATGGTGGTGACGGTGATTGTGGGTTTAGGGGTGAAGAACTCCGTGAGCTTCAATAATGTGCTCAATGTTATTAACCTGGTCGTGTGGGTCTTTATGGTGCTTGCTGGACTGTTTTTCCTTTCTGGAGCCAATTGGGAGGATGGGAGGTTTCTGCCCTATGGCTGGTCAGGGGTAAGACTGTATGCAAATGTAATTACTCTGTTTGTCTTGATTGAATGTGCATTTTGTTAGAGCATAGATCATTAACTATGTGCTCTGTAGGTCATGCAAGGAGCTGCAACCTGTTTCTATGCCTTCATTGGCTTTGACATTATTGCCACCACAGGAGAAGAAGCCAAGAGCCCCGACACTTCCATTCCATACGCCATAACAGCGTCTCTCGTCACCTGTCTCACAGCGTACGTCTCTGTGAGTACACTGACTCCTCTCATACACATACACTGAACTGAGAAGGATGTTATGGCTGCGTCTGATGCCGAAGCAGCGTTTTTGCAGGATGACATCTTATGAAACAGCGTAACGGTTTAATGATATACAAAAAATAGAACAGGTTTTAGTGATAACTATACAAATACTTATTTACTATAATACTGATTTCTCACTAAAAACAGCATCAAAAGTGCAAAAAGTTATAAATATATATTTACACACAAACTAGTCACCTTTCAGACACCATCTTTATTTTATATGATATTCATCTTTATTAATATGATATTATTTCTGTCATGTTTCTGCTTTCTAAGGACTTGAGACTTGAGATTAATCATGAAATTAGCCCCTAGTTTTCGATAGTAAATAGAAATGCCCGTCTAAAATTTGTGCATTTTTCTGAAGAGTATTGTCGCATTTATCATGCTAGGCAGTCTTATCGGTAACACTTTATAATAACTACACACTATATATCGTTAGTTAAGCATTAGTAAATAGTCAGTTCATCCTTTATAAAGCATTGTTCCAACATTAATAGTCATTAATAAGCAGT
>JAUCMS010000052.1:16699017-16711115 GCA_032357445.1 Enteromius radiatus | reverse complement strand
GCTTTATAACTACCTGACTTAATCATGAATTACAGCAGGAACATGTGTTAATAAAGCATTTATTAACACACTGAGAACTATTATCATGTGTCAAAATAATACGATTTGTTAATGTACATTTAAATAATTTATTAATAATTTAATAAATTAATAAAATAATTAATAATTTATTTAGTGTAGTTTAATAAGATCATTTAGAAAGTCTGACAACTCCTAAATAACTGGTTTGTAAATAGCGTATAATAAAAAAATGATAAACTGATAATTAATAAAGTATGAAAATGCAATTATTAAACATGTTATATATGCTCAAGAAAAAGGCGTTTATAGATGCACTTGTAAACTGGTTACTAATGCATAATAATGTTGGAACAATGGTTTATAAAGGATGAAATAAATGCTTACTAATGCTTAATTAATCATTCATAGTGTGTAGTTATTATAAAGTGTTACCGTATTATCTATAAAAATTATTAATACATTAATTACATATATATATATAATTTCATCAGTTCAAAGTGCCATTAAATAACTAAAACATGCTCTGGTAATAACTTTTAATAATTGGTGGAAAGTACATTTCTGTACAGTGCTATTTTAATAGAAAATAAATATTTACAAGGTATTTTAAGGATTTGCTCTGGCACAATACAAAGATAATTATTTATGCAAAAATGTAAATAATATATATTTTTTAACTATCCCTTTAATATGCATGTACCTCCCAAGGGGATTTTTTAAAAATGTACTTATATACAGCCTAAATATACTAATATAATAAACATGGACTCTTTGTAACCTAACTCTGACATTAAACTGTTTACCAAATTTGAATTTTGAATTATTAAAGGACAAGCACTGCAGAAACAATAGGTGTGCTAGATATGCAAGTATTTCAGCCTACATTGCACATTCAAACAATTCAATAAATCATTCAAGCACTTCAGAGCTGGCTTTTAATTTATTTAAGCTCTATTCTGATCCCTAGAGCTGAAGACCTCTGCTCATCCTTTTTCAAATATTAATCTGAAAGCAATTTGCTTTTACTCTCCAGAGACAGATTAAATGCATCCTGAGTTTCTTACTGTTTCTTCCTACGGCATCCATTCTTCACTATACCTTGAAATAAGATATGGACTGAGATTGTCCTAAAGGACATTTCATGTCTTGTATTGCCACATAATAAGCTTTTGACCTGTTTATATGTCTTAGGTGAGTGTGATTCTGACATTGCTGGTGCCGTTTAACCTGATTGATGGTGACGCTCCGCTGATGGAGATGTTTGCCGTTCATGGTTTCCTGGCAGGGAAGTATATTGTAGCTGTGGGTGCTGTCGCAGGACTCACTGTCAGCCTGCTGGGATCTCTGTTCCCTATGCCCAGAGTTATCTATGCCATGGCAGGAGATGGGCTGCTTTTTAGGTATGTGTGTACATGCTTCTCTTTTTGTTATGCTATCCATGTTTTACAAGCTTTTTATCCCAAGTTTGTTTCTGTGTTTAGTACCATTGAAATGGTTTTGCTGATATTTAAAATTACATTTTATTTTGATATTTTCTGTTTTCAGTTTAATTTTAGTTGTTATTGTTGTTTTACTGTAAATATGTACTGTAAATATTTTTGTAAAATTTGCTCAGATTGTGTAGCCCTAAAAGTGAAGCAAACCCAGATTTTTTAAAATTAAATTTAAATTAAATTTTTTTTTAAAAATTTAAATCAAAACTTTAACCAAATTTTCCAGCTGTACAATCCAAAATGTTTTGAATAGCAATTTAAAAATCACAATGAGATATTTTTTATCAGAAAAATTGTAATTTTCTTTTAGTTAGTTTTCTTTTCATTTATTTATTTCTATTTGTAATTTATATATATATATATATATATATATATTTTTTTTTTTTTTGTGCCACCGTTTTCTATAGGAACATTTCTATAGCCAATTTTTTTTTTTAATTGTCTGTATAGATTTTTTTATATAATTTATCTTTTAGTTTATTTAATTTAAGTACCTCAGGAAGATCAAAATGGAAGATGAAAAATGTTGTCTTGGCAATAGCTGAAATTAAATGATGAATTTTTATATTTTTAAGTTTGTTATTTATTTCAAATAACAAAAATGTCATTTATGATTTTAGTTTTAGTCATTTATGATAACTGTGGCTTGTTTGTGTGTACGCCAGGGTCCTGTCGTTTGTGAGTCCGCACACAGAGACTCCTGTGGTGGCCTGTGCTGTCTCAGGCTCTCTGGCTGCTCTGTTGGCTCTTCTGGTGAGTCTGAGGGACCTGATCGAGATGATGTCCATCGGTACACTGCTGGCCTACACACTGGTGTCGGTGTGTGTGCTGCTTCTGCGATATCAACCCGACAGAGACGGATTCACCAGTTTCCTCACCGAGGAGGAGGAGGAAGAGCGCAAGAGGAAGGAGGAAATGATGGCAGCTAGTGAGAAGGACATGAACTCACCTTGTGGAGAAGAGTACGCTGACAACCCCTGTGGGGCCAAAAACCTCCCCTCCAAAGGAGACAACGAAACACTGATTGAAAAGTCAGACTCTGGAGGCTATCAGACGGATAGTTCTGGCTACGGCGTTGGAGATAACAGCACTGAGGTGGACGACTCCAATAGTCTCTTGAAACGCATTTTGGGGTCTCATTATCACACTGTACGAATGCGTTTGGGTCTGCCAAACTTGGGCGATCGGCCCACACCTGCAACAGGACGTACTGTTACTTCCTGTGTCCTCCTTTTCTTCATCTTGACCTTTTTTCTCTGGACGCTTGTCATCTATGGCTTCGACCGGGTCTCTGGAGGAGCTCGCTGGGCAATATTGCCTTTTATAATGACTGTGATTGTCCTCATGGTTACTTTGGTTATTATTATTCTTCGGCAGCCTGAGAACCCTAAAAAGCTGCCCTACATGGCCCCCTGTGTGCCCTTTGTGCCCACCGCTGCCATGCTGGTGAACATTTACCTCATGCTCAAACTCTCCAGCATTACCTGGGTGCGCTTTGTGGTGTGGTGCTCACTAGGTAAGTCAGAGCTTCTCTTATTACACTAGATATTAGGGCTACATGATGAATTGGAATAAAACTTATTTTAACTTAGTATGATTATTAAATTAAAGCATTAAAATGATTAAAGCAAAGGCTGCAATTAAATTCAATAAATATATGCATTGCATGTTAAGCACAGAACTGTTGAAACATGAGCAGCTCATTATTTAATCATTATCAACAAAAAAAGATCTATGATCTAACATATGGAAATGAAAAAATTAAAAGTTCTTTCTACTCTATTTGATTATGCTGTTAAATATTACTATTGTAAAATCATTTGAAATGTGAAATAATATTTTGTGATTTTTTACTATTATTATTATTAGTAGTAGTTATAATTATTATCATTATTATAACTAAATCATGAAAAATTATTTAATATCAGTTAACTTGTTTTAAATTAATCTAATAAATTATTTGCAGTGAAAATGGTAATATTTTTGATTATATATTATTTAAAAATAATTTGATTTATTTAAATGCAATTAAAAATATGAACAAATATTTTATATACATATTTATATATATATATTATATATTTATTATAATAATAAAAATAAAAAGCATTGTAATATTTCACTGTAAAAGGAGGTATTATATTTATAAAACCTTATTTTATATACCTTATTTTGTATAATAAGGTTATTTCCATATTATTTCTATATTATGTTTTTACAATATTTTTTACATATCATTTCAAATTAAAACCTCTGTATATTTACATGTATTCTTACAGTTATTTAAAGTATTATTTTTGTATTTGTATATATTATATTATTTACTTATTATTTAATGGTATTTAGATATTTATAAAATTATAGCCATACATAACCTCATAAATGTAGATATTTTTGGGCATGTATTAACTTTATTTTGATAGGCCAGGTAGACAGGAAATGTTAAGTGGGAGAAAGAGGGGTGCAGGATCAAGAAAGGTCAGGACAGCCGAAGCATGTTACAGTTACACTGTATCCCGGTGCGCTGCCTGCGACAAAAATAAAAGTTTATGTTTTTAATATCGCATTTAACAATCACAATTTATATCAGCAAGTCATGCAGCTCTGGCCCTTTTAGTGATGACTATATCCTCTTTAAGGTCGGTGGACTCTGGATGGCTATGAATGTTTCATCATTCATGATTAGAAAACAGTTAAGAAAGTGATTTCGAAGATATTTCTTAATATTGTAAATGTTATAGTCATGTTGTGCACTTGTTCTCATAGAATTATAGAGATCATTAGAACTATAGTCACAGTCATGGTCCCTTAACTGACCCCATCTCTTTATACCACAGGTGTGCTGATCTATTTTAGTTACGGGATGTGGAACAGCTCGCTGGAACTCAGCGCTAGAGAGGAAGCAGCTCACGCCAGCTCCTACCAGAGGTACGACACTGAGGTAGACGACAGCTTCAATGTCGATGAAGACCTTCCTCCTCAGGAGGACGAAGAGGACAATCAGTACCAGGGCTGGGCGGCTGAGGAGCGCGGGTATCAGTACCAGAAACACTACCAGCAGCCCTACGAAGAACAGACACCGTCCAACAATTACAGAAGCAAAGGGAGGACCAATAAAGGCTTTGAGGAGCTGGTCGATGAAGAGTATTCACCTGAGTGAGCCATATACACACACTACACTACTGTCGCAGTGGATGTTTGATTTGGTGACCTTGATTTTGGCCAATAGAATATGTTCCTAGATCAACGCCGCGATATCGTACGAAGTAATGAAGACAAAAGGAAAACGTGCATCATGATGATAAATTAGACCATTTTAATTTAAACATACTGCTGCTAATATGTTTAAACTTAATAAAGCCACTGCAAGGATTTATAGACACATTTATATTTGTAAGGACCTTTATAAATAATGTAAATAAAAAACTTTATTAGCAGGTTAATTAACTTACCGACACATTCTATACATATGAGATAGCTATAAAGAAAAAAACAAGAGTTTTAAAATACATGTTTTTTTTTTCTTCTAAAATTAGTAGCAATATAATTTAACATTTTTAAATATGAATCTAATAAATTATTTAAGTGTAAGTATATTATTAAAAAATAATTTAATTCATACAAATTTAATAAAAAAATATTAAAAAGCATTTAAGATTAATTTCAAACTAGAGTGTATATAAATATAACATTACAAAATACATGGAAAATAAAATGGAATTTTCTTCTAAAATTAATAGCCATTTTAAAGTAGGGCTATTATTGAAGTCAGCATATAACAGAAGCAACAGATCTTTTTTCCTGAATGGAAGAATGTTAATAAATTTGAGTAAAAAGTAAAACATGATGATCATTAAAGGGTTACTCCACTCCAAAATTAAAATTTATTTGATGAATGCATTTGATGCATTTATATATCATGAATATTTTCATTTCATGCTGACTTTTAAGTAATTTCTTTTTTAATTTATAATAAATTAGTGTGACATGATAATATGAATTTAAACAATATTTCTGCCTATATTTGTATGATTAATTAAATAATGAATACTTTTATTTTGATTAGGATCTCATGAGACTGGATGGGTAGTTAATACTTGTTTGCGAGGAACAAACATCAGTCCAGGATCGCATTGTACTTGACAAAATCAGTCACTGATGGATTTTCTAGGTTTGAAGGTGTTGATAATTATGTCTCTCTAATTATTAAAACATTTTGAGTGTATTTCTTAGTGAACTTAAAAATATTTGTTCTTAAATAGGTACTTGTTAAAATGCATTTGCACCTTGTGACAGATAAGCGATCATCTAGAGAGGGATGTTTTTATTGAGGCTTCGTAAGTGCCTTTAAATAGCCCCTCCTCAATGTTGTTCCACAAAAAATCAAAGATATGCTTATTTAGATATCGAACAGAATTAGCATTTTATTCTTATGTGAGCTGCTGTTTCAGTGTTTATTTTAAATTCACCTTTTCATTATATTTAAATTTGTCTTCTCCATATATACACTCAGGATGACTCTTTAAAGCAAAAACTGATGCAAGTTGTCACTACATGAGCAGAAATCCTCTGTAGACGCATCGAGTGGACTTTTAACCTTACATCATCTCCACAGCTGTGTTTGATCTAAAAATCTCAAGCTCTCCCTTGAAATTCAAGGGGAAATATTATGATTGGCTCCCTGTGAAAGCTTAATAGTTCTCAAAATATTTTGCGACATTGATATGAAATTCTTTCTATGTTGGTTTGTAGAAATGTCTTACTCTTGCGGTTTCACCCTTGTTTAGGTTTGCACGAGGATATTTACATTTCTTCCCTGCAGCTATGTGTGTAAAATCCTTCGGATTCAGAACACATTCATATACACAGAGATCATGTTTGAAAAGAATATACAAATATATTTAAAATGAAATATTAAAATTAATCAATTTTACAAGCACAAATGGTCTTTTTTTGTGTCGTCAGCTGGAAACAATATTTTGCGAGTTCATTTAGACACATTACATTTGTGTAACATGAAGATTTGAACAAGTAATATGCATAACTGTGGACTGTATTTTCATGTGTTATAAGCACATAAAGTAATACATTACAACAATAAATCAATCACCAACCATATGAGACCAGAAAAATGACCGGTTATCCTCTTACACATATTTTTTCAAATCAATTTCAAATGCTGGTTTCCTAGGAGGTTGTATGGAGGAAGCTGTGAGGAGATCAGGAAAACGTTGCAGATGACATCTGGTTATTTGAACAGACAGGTTTCCTGTTCGTCTGTGTATCTGTCTGTCTGGGTGTGCATGCTTTCCTAAATGCTGGAACTAATAAGCTTACATGCACAACTTTACACAAGAAAACGTTAAAATAAAGTCACTGAAACAATATAGGAGCAAAATGAATACTATGTAAATACTTTGACTCACAAACGTCCATGAAAAAAAAAACGTGCCTAGGGAATCGAGAACTGTTTCCCTTTGAATTCTTTTCAGTGTCTGTTCAAACAAAGCCTTTAATGTCTCTGAGTTTTAGAGAACAGTTTCCACCGAATTCTCTGTGCCCGCCAAATCTTCACATGTTTGCAGTCAAACCGTGGCAGTAGAAAACAAATTCTTCACATATTTGATTGGTGTGTGTTGAGATCTTGAGGTAAGGAGCCGGTGTGTCTTCGCTCTCACACATGTGCGCTCTTGGCATGGCTGTTAATAGGAGGGCCGGAGTTGGTAACTCCGCTGTGTTTTGAGTAGTAGTAGCGGTTTTCAGGATTTTGACTCGGGTCTTCGCCCCTTGAGCAACAAATCATCACCAAGCTGCCGAAAAAACAAAGCGCTGAACCGGCCCAGCCTGCGTACAGGGAGAATCCGAACGCCATCAGGCCGTCCTTGTGAAGCACTCCGATGGGGAACCACACCGTCGACACCATCCCGCAAAGAGCTGAGAACAAGACGAAAGACCACTATAACACCAGAATCAAGGAGAATAGCAAACTGACTTGACTGCAGTGGAGAAACGATGCTTGACAGAAGTCAATCTATCAAATTTGCTTGACCAATGATCAACCTGATCTGAAATTTACGGATCACACAAAATTCCAGAAAGTGTAGATTCTCATTGAAATGACTGCATTTTGCTAATATAACAACTGTTAATGTGACCACACCTGATGGGCCATTTTATGTGTTGTTTACAGAACAAACTAGTCAAATCTAAACCAACCACCTGTACAAATGGGTCGGACAGCTGACCATGACTGGCTCTTTCCAGTCCAACAGGATGTAGGAAATCTCTGGATGTTTTACAGTTACTTCAGTCAAGGACATTTTCAGCCCTGTATGTTGAAAGCTTGAGTTTAGAGAGGATATGAACAACCAGAGGTCAACATTTAGCATTTTGCTTAGAACTGGTACATTTTCAACCATTTAACAAATTGTCAAATTCATGAGTAATATATCAGTGGGTCCTTTGTAGGAAATGTTACCATTCTAGAAATAGAAATTTGTTAAATACTAATTTTACTATGATGGGGTTGAATAGTAGTTAACACATTAAGAAAAAAGGTTCCAACATTTTTTTTTTTTTACCTCAATGCTGTATAGAACAATTCTTGGTTCTCCAGAGAACCTTTAAGTGTACAGTTCTCCAAAGAACCATTTCTTAGTGTGCAGTTTACATTTTAATTAATCTGAAATATGTTTTACCTGTATAAAAACCTGTAAGCAATGGAAATGTTCTATGAATATTGAAAATTCTTCATGAAATCATAGAGGATGATAAAGAACCTTTATTTATAAAGGTGCTACTTTAAACTGTAAAACCCACAAATTGGAACTAACACATTGATTGAACATATTTCTTTTTGGCAGGAAATACTGATACAAGTTGTTCTTGTGAGGTAGAACTTTTCAATGAATCGACTGATCCAAATCATAAATGACTAATCCAGCCTTCAGGTTCACACACTGGCTATATAACCATTTTTTTCTCTATTTGTCAAAAAAAAATTACAATATGATGCAAAAAAATAACCTTTTTAATAATTCTATTAAAACTTTCATTTTTTAAAAACTGCGAAAAACACATTATTGACTCTTTGTGTTCTATAGCAAACAAAACAACTTTTAAGTGTATAAAAAGTGCTTTCATTTTGGAGTGAACTATCCCTTTAAGTAATGACCATTGAAATGGTCACCTTTTCTTGAAGCTGACCCTAATATGTGTATATATAATCAATAACACAGTAATAACTCACATATGAACAGTATAAGAAGTCCTCCCAGGACTGCGCGTCTGTGTTTGGTGTCTTCGGTCTCTTGGCTCAGTTTGACGCATGGCATCGCCAGCAGCACGAGCGCCAGAGCCGGCAGACCGAGGAGAGAGGCGGAGACCATCAGAGCGCGAGACGTCTGGATGTAAGCTTCACACAAACACAACAACCAACGCATTCAGCCTCCCTGGCAAACTATCATAACTAATATATAGATTATAAAAACGGCACTAATATTCACTTCAACATTTTAATATTTAATAATAATTTGATATAATGCGATATAACTTTTCATTACTGACTGATAACAAAAAAAAAAAACTAAATGCCGATTTGTTTAAAATTCGTAAATAAGAATTTTAAAAAAAGAATGCAAAAAATAAATATATATATTCTAACAAATATGAACACATGATGAATGAACTCTTTCTGACCTGGTAAATCGAGGATCTGGTTGAGTAAGGTGCAGTGATAGAGAGCAGTAGAGATGACGCACTCTGTCCACAAGCCTTTGGTCTCCAGCTCATCCATTTTCCTGCAGGTGTGCATGCCGTATTTACAGGTCACCACCCAGTCGTTTGTTGCGGTCGCTATTATAATACTAGTCCAGCCGATGCAGCTCATCAAAAAACCACAAAGCAGACGACAGCTATGGGACATTCTGACTGAATATATACAAATATATACAGAGATGTTTATGGTTTTCAAGACGAATAAAAAAACGAATACAAAATATTTAAAGTTCACTGATCCTAAATTATGGAGAAGATTAGCATACAGTTTGAGAACGAACTGTGAAAACACATCCATTTAGTAAATTTACTTTTTATAGTGGATGTGCCCTACAGAACTTTTAGCCAATCAGAAGAAAGCACAGTCACATACGTCACAATCGCCTTCCCTCAAAGCATGGAGAATAATATATTTGATTTATTATAACAAAAAAATAAGTCTCTGCTTTTATTTTCTTTCTGAGTGTAATTTTTTTTGGCTTATTCCCAAATTAAATAATCTTTATAATATTTCACAAACTACTTTGTATCAACCATAACATTTTAAAAAGACGCTTTCTGAGGAAGTATGAAATTACTATTTTGGGTGTGAACGCCATCTAGTGGGTTACATGATACCGTGCTGTCCGAGACAAATTTTTGACATCATAAACATATCTGGACGCTTTATGGTGACTCACACCAAGCTCAGAGAAACCACCCTTACTAAATGACAGGAAACAAATGCATACACTACCGTTCAAATGTTTGGGGTCAGTAAGATTTTTTTAAAACAAGATTTTATTCAATTAAATTTTTTAATATATTTTTTTTCCTGGATGACAAAGCTTGTTTTTGAGTCTTTAGTGTCACATGATCCTTTAGAAATCCTTCTAACATGCTGATTTGCTGCTCAAGAAACAACAAATGGTGAACAAAATGATTAATTTCTGAAGAAAAATAATAAATAAAATTATTGACCCGAAAAATTTGAAAACATTACCTCCTGTTAAAGGGACACCTGTAAAAGGACAAAAAATAAAAATAAAAATTGACAAGGAAACGTGTACAATAAATAACCAATTTAAAGTTCCGTACCAAAATGTAGTTGGTTTAATTAAATAGTCAAAAGTGGCACAAGAAAGGTAATGTAACAATGAGAAACAACACTTGATGACACAATCTAGTACATAGCTTGCCTCAGCAAAATGCCTACAGTAGTTTCATAAGGTCTCATAAAAAAGGCACCTTTTCACTGCCTTGATTTAAAACGATTGCCTTCAGGTACCTTCTTCTAGTCTTATTCTTTGACAGTCTGATTTACACAGTACCACTGTGGAGATTTCACAAAATGTCATTTTATGTCAGTATCTCAAACGTCGTTTAAAAATGTTTATAAACTTGAAATGATTCGCATTTGTACTTTCTAGAGCCTTAGAAGACAAATATATTAAATATTACAAATCCTTCACAAAACATTTTTTTTTAATTTATACACAAAGAACACTGCATTGTTATACATGTATACATATGGAATACGATAGGAAAATATATACAATGGGACATGCACACAATAACAGCACTTCCGTTCTTGTCAAACCTCTCCGTGCTGACACAGGAAGTGATCTCCTTTGCTCACAGCCAAAAATAGAAAATCATTGACCCTGATCATGATTACCCATACAAAAAAAGGAGACGCTAACAGTTTCCTTCTACTGCGATTAAAAATACATCCTGTAAAACGCTCACAGACTGAGACCATTATATTGCTACCATGCTTTCAGACAGAGGCTAAGTTTACAAGAACTGCAAGGTTTTGCTAGTTTAGTTCAAGCAAATACATGTAAGCTTTCTCATAACAATGAAATTATCGCATAAATCTCTGAAGATTAAAGTGCACAAAATGGCTCTATTCTATTGGCAAGTGCTCTTATGGTCCACAAGGATATACCTAGCTTCTTTTGTGTCTCTGTTTCATTCTCTTTATCTTCCACCTTCCTTCAGGGAGTTGATGCGGGCGCATATTTTGAGAGCAGGGCCAAGTTTGACATTCATGGCGCTCATCAAATGGTCTTCGGTCAGCAGAAGCAAGGCCTGCCCATCGATTTCTTGGGCTCTGAAGGATTCTGCGATGTCTTGACACCCTGAGACAATTGAGGTGGGTTTAAACAATACTGCTAACATTCATGTAATGTAATTTAGTCTAGACAAATTTAATGTTAGCTTAATAAAGCCTGGCTAACAGACGGACATACAGAATAGATATATAGATAGATAGACAACATACAGACAGACAGACATATAGATAGATAGATAGATAGATAGATAGATAGATAGATGGACAACATATAGATAGACAACATACATACAGACAGACAGATAGATAAGATAGACAACATACAGACAAACAGACAGACAGACAGATAGATGGATAGATAGATAGACAGACAACATACATACATACAGACAGATAGACAGACAGATAGATAAGATAGACAGACAGACAGACAGATATATAGATAGATAGATAGATAGATAGATAGACAACATACAGACAGATAGACAGATAGATAGATAGATAGATAGATAGATAGACAGACAACAGACAGACAGACAGATAGATAGACAGACAGACAGACAGAGATAGACAGATGGATAGATAGACAACATACAGACAGACAGACATATAGATAGATAGATAGATAGATAGATAGATAGATAGATAGATAGATAGATAGATAGACAACATACATACAGACAGACAGACAGACAGACAGACAGACAGACAGACAGACAGACAGATAGATAGATAGATAGATAGATAGATAG
>JAUCMS010000052.1:16669909-16698917 GCA_032357445.1 Enteromius radiatus | reverse complement strand
AGATAGATAGATAGATAGATAGATAGATAGATAGATAGATAGACAACATACAGATAGATAGATAGATAGATAGATAGATAGATAGACAACATACAGACAGACAGATAGACAGATAGATAGATAGATAGATAGATAGATAGATAGATAGATAGATAGATAGACAACATACAGATAGATAGATAGATAGATAGATAGGTTCTTTGTACCTGGTAAATTGGATATAAAGCTTGACACTTGATCCACTGACCACTGAGCTGGTTTTGGATAGGGGGAGGCATCGATGGGAGACACAGGATTTATGGGTGAGGTGGGGGCACTTCTCGTCTCTTCCACCGTTTGCCTGACTCTGATCTCTCGTTCTCGTTCCTGTTCCGTGTGTCTGCGGAGCCTGGTCTTCATCGGTGCGGCCGTCCCATCTTCACCCTCGTGTGGTGGCTGCTGAAGGATTCTCCACTGCTCTGTGGTCCCATGTTTGGCCTAGATAGTAAGAGATTTTAGTATATCACATAGAACTCAAACAAGCACACTGTTTTACAGGCCTCAAACAAACCTGGTGGAAATTTTCTTCGGCACCATTGAGCTCAGATCGGTGGCCCCCCTCACTCACACAGCGTCTGAGCGCACGGAAACGTTTGGTGTAACTGAACCTGCAAGAAAACAGAGAAGGTAAACACAGGGTGTCTTTATAGTCAGCCCAACATACTGACCAAAATCTGCCTTGCAGCTTGTAATGTGTGTCAAGGGTTGATGTTTATCAGAAACCATGACCACATCCTGTCACAGTATGTATGTGTAAGTGTGTGAGTCTTTTTAGGACAATGCTCTGAGCTCATGAATTCAACCATATTTAAATACTGTGCTCCTAAAAAATATAAGATCCCTTTTGTACACTTAAGAATGTATCAAAGTCATTGCATTAGATACAAAGTGCCATCTGCAACAAGTGATTCAGTTTTTGTCTTAGCTAACTTCACTTAGCAATTTTGCAATGACCAACTTGTGTCATTTTTAGTTCCCCAAGTTGACACACTGGTGTCCAGTACAGTAACCACAGCTGTACTTCACCACATTAGCTATGAACCAAACAAACCCTATTTTTTGTAAATATAGCCTTCAAAATATTGAGAACGAAGGTTTTTTTGGTTCTGTATTACTTTAAAATAAACTCCACCTGGTTTTATAACTGCTGTGTAATGCAATGGCATAAAGAACATTTATATAGAAACACCATGCAGAGTCAATTTGACGTGTTCTGCTGTTATTCTTGAAGAGAACTCTAGATACATGCAGGAAATCATGTTTAGATCCATCCAGTTGTGGTTTCTGACACCACTAGCAAGAGAGATGTTTGCAAGGGTGTTTATGGAACAGTTGTTTGAGGCAGAACACAAGTCAGACACCCATTCATTAGTGTGTCGGTTATGCTTATAGGTCAGATTGTTTATTTTATTCTGTCAATATATTATTTATGTCACATAAAAGAGGAGTACCTCTTGGCACAAGATTTGGAACAGAAGCGTTTGGAGCGTGGGAATGTTTGGGCGGTGCCTTTCCTCCTGCAAAACTGGCACTGCAGAACAAGCTTGTGGGACCGTCCGACACCATCTACAGTGAAAAATATTATTAAAAGAAAGATAGATAGATATATAGATAGATAGATAGGTACATAGATGCAATAAACTTACAAACTTAGAAAAGAAGGCAGGGGTTTTACTTACTGTTTGTGACCACATCATCTGAGTCTGTGGAGTCCTCTGGAGGTTCTGAACCGGAAGGGATGAGTTCTGCTTCCCTCACACCATTTACCCCAGACTCTCGGACAGGACCCACCATCAGAGACGACCTGCTCACCTGTGGGATTATTGTGAAATATGATAAAACATTCCCAATTTTAATACATTTTAAAATGTAATGTATTCAAGTAATGGAAAAAGCTACATTTTCAGCGTCACATGCTCCTTCAGGAATCATTCTAATGTGCTGATATCAGTGGTTGTTTACCGGGAATGGCTCCAGTCCTTCCTGTATGATAAATCCTTCCACCAGGTGTGTTAGAACCAAAGGTTTGGCCGCTCCTGATGGTTGCTGAGTCTCTGTGGCCTTCATCTGACTCACGGTGGGAGGCTGAACTGGTGGCCTCTCTAGCACAGGGTGAAACTTTGGAGGAAAGCAGCTGTCCACAGGGGACATATCTAATGGCTGAGTGATGGAGGACTGGATGGGTGACATGTCAGAGGACAGGCTGGAAATTGCTAGAAAGATGAAGACAGTTGTGATATTACCTACATGGTCTATAAATCCTGTTTCACATTTCAGGAGACCTCTCAGTAATATATTGAGGTTTGAAATATCTCAGATGTTTCTTCTAAAATTGTATACTGTATATTTGATGAGATATATTTGACTTTTCATTGCAGACTATGACTCTATATACCTGAGTGATTGTCTGACTGGGTGGACATTTCCTCACACTGGTCATCTTTCTCAGCTGGCCATGGCGTGACTGAGGTCGAGAGAGTCTCATTCTTCTGTGACGTCTTCATCTGACTGTCAGTCCTCGAATCCTCTGTGCAGACTGTCATCTTGTCCAAGACCTGAAATGCAGAGATTGTTCACATCAATATTTACTCACTAAAGCATTACTGTAAAACAGTATTTCAGTAGTATCACTGACATACTATTATAGTTATATTTATATTTAGAAAGTTTTTCAATTCAAATTTATTTGTATAGCCCTTTTTACTTTGTAAAGCAGTTTTACTGAAAATGAAGGTTGCTACATTATATTTAGCAATAGCTTATCAGTGATGACTTTTTTTTTTGTTTATTTTCCATTTTCATTTTCATTTTAGTTAGTTGCAGTAATGTTTTTTGTCATTAGCTTTTTATAATCAATATAATTTTTATTTAAATTTTAGTTTTAATTTTGTTTGTACATCAAGCTAAACTAAATGAAAATGCATGTAGCTGAAATAAAACAGACATTTTAAATTTTTTATATTTATTTTCAATTATGTATCATTTTAACTTCATTTTAAATACATTTATAAATCATTTTAAAATTGTTTAAATTCCTTGTTTTATCATCATTGTGATTATTATTATTATTAGTTATACTATTTTTTATGAGTATTATGTTATTTCCCTTTATGTAAAGCACTTTGAATTACCATTATGCATGAAATGTGCTATATAAATAAACTAATGCCTAATTATGAAAAAAAAAGCAGTAAGCAGTATTAATAGACTGATATATCGTATTGCAATTACAAGACATGAGCAATGGATTATAACTCCCTGATTGGCCAGTTATCAAGTGCTTCCTTTTGCATTGTTTCTGATTTCAAAGTTTGTGTTTATTTCACTTCTGCAATTTATCTATGTAACATTTGCCATCATTAAATTGTCTTTTTTTGCATTAAATTGGCCACAGCTCTCTCTACATATCATAGTATCATCCATTCGAAAATCCAAATTGGTTGCCAACAAAAAGTAAAGTTCTTTTAAAGGCATCCTAAAAAGTTTGAGGTTTGCACTGTATTTATTAACCTTCTCTGTAGTTTCATTTGACGGCTGATCTGCGGAGACAGCCTGGGTGATTTTCTCTTGGGGTGCTGGACATTTGAGATCTTGAGGAGTCTGTTCTGGTACATCTCCCTCCTTCTGCTCTTCCTTTCTATCCTTTGGCTCTTTTGACATCTCGGCTGTTTGTGTTGGACTCTGTGAGGTCAAAAGTGACTGCAGCGGTGCGAGAATGCTGCTGGTGGACACCAGGGGCAGCACTGGAGATGGAGGGGACGCCCTCTGAGGAGACGCCAGCGGTGGGGTGGTGATGAGAGGTGTGGCTGCTGTGGTTTGTCTGGAGGGCGACAGCTGCACCAGCTGTGGGCATGGGTTTGGAGTCCGTAATGGCTGGGCAGGGCATTCTGGTTTAGCGAGCACAGGCGAGATGAGCGGCTTCGCCTGGATGAGATCATGGGGCGGGGACACAGGGGCTGTCTTTGATTGGCCGTTGGTGCACTGGGCAGAGGCAGAAGACAACGCAATCCTCAGCAGCTGTTTTGTAGCCAGTAAGGACCCACCGGGTGAGGATGACCTCAAGGGCAAAGTCAGGGTAGGGGGTGTGAGGTGAGACCTCATGGGGGAAGGGACCGTGATGGGCACTGAAACACTCTGCGCCGACACGCTTTGGGATGGCTGAGTGGACGGGCAGCGCTTTAACTCTGGAAGAGGCTTCTTTGGTGTGGCGGGGGGAGAGTTGGGGGGCGTATGCCTCTGATTGAAGTGGTGCTGGGGGATGCTGATCTGGCTGTGGGGCCTCTTGAGAACGCTGCTGTTCAGCTTCTGCTTCGCTAAGGCATGGGCCTGTAAAGGTGCAAACAGGGCTGGAGAAAAATCGAAGAACAAGAATCAGCTGGATAATCTCACATTCTGAGAGATATGTTGGAAAATAAGGTCACTTTGTGGCATTTTGCCCCAAAATCTAATTATTTTTTGAAAAATTATGACACAGTAAACTACTGTTAAAAAAGTTTGGGGTCATTATGATTTTTTTGCAAGACATAATTACTTTTATTTAGCAAGGATGCATTAAACTGATCAAAAGTGACCATTAGGTTTTTTTTTACAGTGTCCTTGTGTGATTATACATTTGGGTAAGTGGTATTGTTTTAGTGTTAGTTACATGTTATTTGTCATAATTTATTGTTATTACTAAAATAAGTACAGGTAACATGTAACAGACACTGTAAAATGTGTTACACTTTATTTTAAAATATCCTTGTTATAGTATAATTATTCAATTAAGTACTAAGTAATATTAATTAACTACATGTACTTACTATATGGTTAGGATTAGGGTTTGGCTTAGGGTTACATGCATGTAATTATGCATAATTATTTTTTTTATAATAGTAAGTACATGTAATGTGTAACAAGGGCACCTTAAAATTAAGTAGTACCAAATTAAGTGAAAGGTAAAAACATTTACATTGTAACAAAAAGATCAATTTAAAATAAATTCTGCTCAATTTAAAATTGTATTAATTAAATAATCCTAAAAAAACCTTTATGCTTTTACCACAAAGATATTAAGGAACACAGATAATATAGATAATAAACAATGTTTCTTATGCACCAAACCAATATATTAATATGATTTCTGAAGGACCGTGTGAAAATGAAGTCTGTATGCGTTCACTTACATGGAGGTGGAACTGTAAGATGGCGAACGGGTACTTTTGTTTGAGCTGTTTGAGATGCTGGGCTTTCTGTCTTAGAAGCTCCATCTTTCCCTGGAGCATTCACTGGCTGGCTGGCTCTCAGATGGAAAGTTGGTAATCTTGGGCATGAAAGAGGAGGGGGTTGGCTTGATGTTGTGGGCTTTAGTGGTAAGTTTGGAGGGATAGTAAGGGTGCCAGGTGGAGGTGGACGGAGAGTCAGATTCTGGAGCTGAAGAAAAGAGACAGAAAAATGTTGATGCCATAAATTCTGGTTTTGGAAAAACACCACATGTAACAGAAACCAGATAAACAGATTTAAAACTTTTTTGGCCTTTACAGTCATATGTTACATTAAAGTTACACAGAATAAAGAAACAGTTCATCAAAAAATGAAAACATTGTCATCATTTACTTACACTAATGTAATTACAAACTTGTATAACTTTCTTCAATGTAGAAAGATTTTTTGCATATTTTTGCATATTTATATCTTTGCATATTTTTAAAATTGACAAAAAAAAGCGCAAAAAACACAATAAAAGGTTGCCCCATCAGTCACCATGAATTTTAATTGTGTAGAGTTTCTGCTTAACTTCTTATTTTCATTATTTCAATGATGACAAAATATCATTTTTGAGTGAACTGTCCCTTTAAATTCTGAAGAACGGATGTCTTTATCACATGATCAGATGTATTCAAGCTCACCTGTGTGGAGGGAAATCGAAGTGAGGAAGAGGAAGGGGTGGAGGAAGAGGAAGAGGAGGAGGAGTAGGAGGAAGAGGAGGAGAGGGCAGGTACATCAGGCCGCACAGCAGACGTTAGAATCAACTGCCAGATGGCAAGCACGGAGAAATAGAGAAATGCAACAGAGAAAGAAAAAGAGAGAAGGTAAAAAAGATAAAGAAAAAGTCCCAGTGGTGCAGAATAGAAGGCTGTCATTTCCTGCCTGTTGTGCTTTTGCTGTGTAGGTGTGATGGTGAAGTTCAGAGCACAGTGAAGAGCTTTTGATGTGGTTGAGTAAAATCTGTCCTCATCAGAGACATGCAAGCATGCACCCTGTGCAGACCTCTAAACACTAACCCTCTGCTCGCTTAAGCCAATATGCCTGCTGGTCACACTAGACCATGAGCTGAGAAGAAATACAACCTGTGGCACCAGCTATGTGTGTAGAGTACACACACCACCGGTCAAACATTTGGAATAAGTACAATTTTTAAAAATGTTTTGATGTTACGTTACCAGGGCTGCATTTTTATACAGTAAGAACAGTAATATTCTAAAATGTTACTACATGTTTTCTATTTGAATACATTTTGATGTAAAAACTGAATTTTTAGCATCATTGTTCCAGTCTTCAGAGTCACATGATATATTTATTTTTATTATCAATGCATATTTTTGTGTATGCATCATGACGTAAAATAACACTTTTATTAAGCAAAGATGCATTAAATTGATTAAAAGTAAATGTAATTACATTAATGTTACAAAGGTTTCTGCTTCAAATTAATTCTGTTTGAACTTTTTTAAATATCAAAGAATCCTAATAAAAAGGTATCATAGTTTTCACAATGATATTAAGCAGTAATAATACTCAATTAGCATATTAAAATTATTTCTGAAGGATCCTGTGAACCTAAAGACTGTAGTAATGACTGCTGAAAATTCACCATTACATTGCAGGAATAAATTTAAATTATATTAAAATTGAAAACAGTTCTTTTGAACTGCAGTAACATTTCATACTAATACAATTTTTTCAGCATTGTTATTCAAATAAAGCACAGTCTTAGTGAGCATGAGAGATTTCTGTCAAAAAGTATTACAAGACTTGGATGCAGATACAAGAAATAAATAAGTAAACAGTGCAGTGCAAGATGCCCTTCAAATCAGCGTTCACTAAGAGTTGAAAAACCAGCAAAGTTTCCATTTGAGTGTGAAAGGGAAGATGGCTTCTGTTGCATTTTGGGTAAGCTGTTAAAGTGCATGTAAGGAACTGAAATTGCAATGATGGAGAGTGTAAAAATGCTGCACAACAGGACACGACACAAGGTTATCTCACCATCTTAGCACTCAGAAGCATCCGAGACTGACTCGTATTCGGGCTCTTCCCCAGAAGCAGTGCTTGAGGGGAGATTTTACGGGTGGCCGTTGCAGTGCTTGGATTCTGACTTCCTCTTACAAGAGCTGTTGAACCAGGAGTGTTAGGCAGAGAAACCTGAGAGAATTTAAACAAGAAACGTCAAGACAACAAGAGATAAAAGGAACATTATTTCTTCTATGTTGTCGTACACACACCGTTTTTTGGCTCTGCTGCGATGATGAAGCTTGGCTGACTCTCTCACTTGGTGAAAAAGAAGGTGCCAGCCGGTCACCAGAAAGATTGACCTGGAGGAAGAGATATTATGACAAAAGAAAGAGGTTAATTCTATTATAAAGCAATAGTAACAAACAGTATTACAAAAGGTGTATATATTAATATTATATTAGTTCCTTATGAACCTCTTATCGACTCTTATATTTTCATCTATAAATGAATTTGACTGGTAAACTAAATTTGCATGTGTTCTTATATCAGTCTATTAAAATAGATGAATAAATACAGTACCTTCCTCGAAGAAATGTAATGATGCTAAATATATTTCATTCACAGCACAAATACTTTGAATATTAATGAACACTTTTCAAAAGGCAGACATGACCATAGTTTGAGCAAACATACCTGCACTACTTTTCTGTTGGTGGGGGTGGGTTGATTGTGGAAGGTGGTTACAGTTGTGAGCGCAGGAGGTGTTTTTGGGGCGCCATTGGCCTGATGGGAAGGGTTCGCCGCTGTGGTGGTCGTGGTGTTGACTGTGCTCTTTGCAGGTTCTGCTTTAGTTTGGGGCTCCTTGTCCATTGTTCCACAGAATCTGGACACAAGAAGCTGAAATAGAGTTGACTGTAAATATGTATGTGTACTAAAACTGTACCTCAAGTCAAAATATCGACCTTGAAGTTAAGGTCATTTGTAAAACCCACTTCTCAGTGCTACTGACTGTAGTAAACTATATTATATCCTAAAGAAATGCATATATGTCAACCACAGGCAGGTCATTTGTCTAGTTACTTGAGTAGAACATGCAAATTTCCAACAGTTCTAATGTATTTGCTTACAGGGCCTGTCTTCTAATATAAGGTGAGACTTAAGTCGACCCAGCAGTTTGAAATAAACTTTGCACGAGACTGAAATAACCTGTAGTACATGTATAGTCGTGCGTATATTCTGAAGCATACCATGTGTCAAATATTTGTTTTTCAGTATGTTAAAGGATGTCAAAACAACAATAAAAAATGTATATCCAAAAAAAAAAAACGACTTGTGAATTGACCTTCTGAATTTCATTAATCAGAGACAGGAGAGATCAATTATAATTATGTTTTAATAAGTGCATTTACATGCATAACAAATAAAAAATCTATTCAAATTCATACATTTTACCGCTAGACATAAAAAATATACCTACACTATATGAAGAAAGCTGCCTTTCTAGAAGACTTTAAGCAAGCAAAAGCAAAACCACATACATTTTTAAAGCCGCAAATAAATTTACATTTTATGGGATTTATTTTAGGTGCACTAACAAATAAGTTGATTCTGTTGAGTAGAAACTGGGACGTTGCGAACTCTAGTTCACATACAACACAATCTGCAGAACATACAGGAATATCAGCTGTTTAAGTGTATATATATATTATTAGTAGAATTATAATAGATTCTATATGTGCTATTGTATTCTATATATCTATCTATATATAATATATACAGTATATAGAGAATAAATGCCACATCCTACTTCCATAATAGTCACAAACAATGACCGAACTGTGCATTTTAAATTATGGGTACGTGCAGATACAAATACCTAAGCTGAACAAAACAGTATGGAAACTCTAACATCCTATCATTACGTTAACTACACTGTAAAAACAAAATCCTTTTAACTAAAAAAAATGTGTTGCAGCAAAAACTTCAATTGTAAGTGACCTTCATTTTCATTACCTTACCATATATAAGGTGAAAATTATTTACATATGAAAATGTACATTAAAATAAGTATAATTTTCATAAACAAATGTATATTAAAGGAATAAGTATATAGTAGGCTACAGTAAAATACTGTTAAAATGTTTCAAAGTATAACCTCTGATATTTAAACAGAAAGCAGCATTTCAATGCAAAAACTCATTTGATGCATTCTTTTATTTTTGTTATAAGTCATAAGTCATGTAGGCTACATTGTAGCTGTTTATTTTGCATTTTATTAATATATAATAATCGTGTAACTGGTGTTAACGTGTTTGTGTGGGTAAATGGGCAACTAGCCGCCACAGATGCCTGATAGATCAAATAACTCTAATATTAACAGTACATTATTTAATAATAGGTACATTTAGGAACTGTAAAACACCTCCCGTAATGCCTGTAATATCATCATCACTTTTTTACGGTAAAGTTCTGGAAACCACAGCTGCCAGTTGGTTATTTTACTGTAAATATGACCACAAATGCACAGTGTATTACTATTATTATAACTCAAACCTGGCCGCAGCTGAACAAAAAATCAGAGCATTTCTGCGTAAAACAAAACAATCTGGCTAAAATAATAGCCTAATATAATATTGCGCCATGCTGCACAGCCAAGAAGAATAATGCGCTGCCCTTTGTTTCATACGAGCCATAGAAATAAAAATCCCGAGTGTAAATGAAGCATTCGTGTAGTTATTGAACATGAAGGTTTAAACCCTCTCTCCGTGCAATAACTGTTAAACCTGAACGACATTAATGGACACATACCAGGAAGCGCCGCGCGCACAGGTGCCAGGACGCCACGCGTGTTTTCAATGTTTATGCGCGAGCCGCAGTCATTTCTGAATAAACACCCACGGTGATTCCCAAAAACATCCACGTATTTGTCATAACATTTCGACGGCCTATAACGGAGCGACAGAAATCGCAATAAAAACAAATGCACAGGTCCTACAAAAACCCCACTGAATGCGACGGCGCCTTGCAGAGTCGGTGCATTTACGTCTTATGCTCATTGCGCGGGTCATTATTTTGGTCATATATTGAAAATGGGCGTGTGTTCGTGCAGTGACAGCTAGAGCCCTCTGTCCGTCCCCGAAGACCTGCACTTCCCTAAATTATGGCGCAGCGTGATGCATATAAAAGCAGCTGCCTTTTACCGAGCACGCGAAATGCACACGGCGTAATTCGCTGCGCATCGAAATACACAAAATGAAAGTCAAAAAGGAAAATGATGATGCTCAGTGCGCGAGCGTGCGCTCCTCCCTTTGCAACCGAGCCGGTGGCGGCGGACCTTGCCTAAACATCCTTCTTTTTACGACTCATTAATGAGCGTTCAAGATAATCCTACCTGTCCGAAGTCAACGGGGTAGTTCTCCCATCACACACTGGCCGTTTTCAGCGACTGCTACAATCCCGTCATGTCCTAATGCGTCAAAGGTAAAAGTAGAGAGCGATAGAAATTCATTCGGTGAATGCTACAGCACCGCTTACAGTGTGGGAGGACCGTACACGCTTCTGTCATTGAAAAATATGAGGAAATGTACCTATACACTTTGCAGGAGGCATAAAACGCTTATATTAATGCACGTTTAAACCAAAACCGATTCCATATCTATATTTTAAATTGCTGCTTTGGCCATTGTGATGCTAATAATAACCATAACATTAATAAAGCTTCTCGATTGCTGACAGGCTGAGTTAATGACCAGAGCTCACTTTGGAAATAATAATGTACGGCTTCATAACGACATATTTTAACCATTAGTGAGAGTGAGCCAATCATTATTGATTAGCCATGTAGGCTTTATTTTCCTCCTTGAAAGTGGTTATACATCTCATCATAAACAAATTTAACGTTATTGTAAAAAAATAAAAATAAAATAATAATATTATTATTGTTGTTGTTATTGTTTGCTATTATTGATTAGTAGTAGGCTAGTAGTTGGAGGAGGCCTAGTACTGGTTACTATGCGTGGTTACTATGGTGTACCGTGAGGTCACCAGTGGCAGAGTGCCCTGCGCGCTCAGTAATCGGATCAGACATGCGGTTGCACTGTTTACGGTTGTCCACTAAACTTTACACACCCGGTCTTATGTGAGACACCGGTACTTTGGAATGAAAAGATCTGTTTTATATCACTGGTTGCGTTAAGTTTCATCAATGGAATAAGGCAATTTGCACATCATCGTTGAGAGCAGGTGAAAGCTCGAATGCCTCAACATGCCGGACACAAGACTTATAAAGCCGAAACCGGTTGCAACGAAACCTAAACATGTGAACAAGAAAGCCAATACAGCTGAAACAACACCTTCAGTCAGAACCAGAGATGTCGGTCACCGCAAAAACAGGACATCAAGCTGCCCAAGATGCACCCGTGACACCGAATGCAAACCCAAAGCAACGGAGAGAAGCAATAAAGCAATACAGCCGAAACCGGCCGAGGCTTCAACGAGGTCAAAACCTGCGAAATATGCACCGAAGGAGCAACTAAAGCCTAAAACATATTCGCACGCGCTTTCTGAAATCCACAGGTAGGGCAGTGCCAGTGGAAACATATGGTGGATCAGGTCTTAATCCAAGCATCAGCAATAAACTGTTTAATTGTGGTTGCCATAGAAAATCCATTACAGCTTGTTACTTTTATTACTTTTTATCACTTGACACGTTCCTATTTTTGTGACAGTCAAAAGGCATTTACAGTATTTGCACCAAACCCAAAGAAAAGACAAGATATTCAGCAAAGTAGGTATACTGTGATGCATCTCTTTCTTTCTTTCGTGAATAGGTGCTTCTTCAATTAGGGGAAACTCAAAGGATGATTTATAAAAAATTACAAACTAAAAAAAATTACAAAATGTCTTTTTAAATAACCTGTCTCTAACTATTCTGTCATCACACCATTACAGAGTTCCCCAATTATGCCAAAAACAGTTGCGAATGGAAGCACAGTATATACTGTATCACCCATTATATTGAATATAATTTATTTGTTTGTACATTAATTTAAAAAATGATATTTCCTGTTGTTAAGTTTAATGAAGTTATAAAAGGTTAAGGGGTCATTGCTCACTGATTGAATGCTTTGCTTTTTAACAGAAGCAGAAGCAGAACTGGCAGCTCTGGAGGATTTGCGCTTGAGTAGGGCCATGGGTTACATTTCCATATCTCCTAGTACTGTGGGTGAGTCATTCAGCTAACCATGTCAGAAAACAAAAATGAGAAGCTTAGACAGTCTGCTTTGATAGGAATCAAATAAAAGAATTTGTGTTGTGACCACTAGGGGGAGTTAAAGTTCCTTTTATACGTGAATATCTTGATAGGTCTGACATTTAAGAGCAGCCAGTGTGGAAACTGATAAATACTTTACATTATGATACCTGGGTTGCCATATTTGACACAGTCAGTTGTTCCTACATGTATCAATATTGTCTCCTACTTTCCCAGGTGGGTGCTTAACTCTGGAGGAGGTCAGGGCAAAACAACAACAAGAAATGCAAATAAAGAGAAGACAAAAACAGATAATACCAAAATGATAAGCAGTTAACCAAAACGTCTCTATATATAATTAACACAGTGATCTGATGAATGTATTTTCCCTTTTAGGTTAAAAATGTGTTTTAGAACTTGCTTCACAAGTTGTGCAAAAATAATGGTTAGAATACTGCAGACAACAGATGGACATTATATTTCTATCTATAGCTTTCTTTTTATTTTAAGTGCAGTTAATCTCCACGGACTCCCTGATGTGACCTTACGTTCTAAATCTATATTCATCAAGCCTTTGTGAAATGTATGATTCTTCGGCTTGATTTGAAGTCTGGGTCGTGTGATCAAATGTGATTTAAATGCAGATACTCTCCATTAGATATATACTAACAAACAGGTTGTATATTCCAATTAAAGAATAATTCAGAATATAATGACAGTGTGTTTGTTATCTTCAGTGCACGCAAATGTTTTGAAAACACTGTTCTTTCTTTGAAAAATTTCAGTGAAAAACACATTGTGTTATTACAATTGCAAAGCATGGTGTAGTAATTCAGCTTAATTTGGTCTATTATTTCATGCAAACGGTCCTCCTGCTGATCTGTTTTTCCTCTGTTTCTTAGCAACAAGGATTTTTCTCTCTTTGTTTTGTCCTCTGTGTATATTCTGGGAGCTGTCTGCTTTGAAGGCTCCAAAAATATGAACCAGGGCCCTGTTGCCTGGCAAGAGGAGAGTGACAACATAATGAAAGATAGACGATAGGTGAGGGCAAATAAATTAATAAAATAAATTATTAAATTGGGCTTTATGGAGCTCCACTCTTCCCTGGCAAATTAAAGGAATAATTTACTCAGAAATGGCGCCATACTCAAGCCATCCTATGGTGTTTTTTTTATTGTAACAAATATGGAGAAATTGATTTGCTCACCAATTAATCCTTTCCAAAAAGCTGATAAAACATCACAATAATTCATGTGACTCCAGTCTATCAGTTTATGTCTTGTAATGTGAAAAGCTGCATGTTTGTAATAAATTAATCATTAAGGCATTTTAATCCACAATAACACCCTCCTCTAATGAAAGAAGATTCATTGGTGAGCAAGTGATGTAATGTTGAATTTCTCCAAATGTGTTCCACTGAAGAAACAAAGTCATCAATATCTCGAGTCACTTGAGGGTGAGCAAATTTTTGGGTGAACTATTCCTTTAATCTAGCAACTCTCATCAGTCATCCGTTTCCACACAATACAGTTTTTCACCTGTTGTTTACAGGTCACATTTAATAACTTGTGTTTGCACTGCACATAATTCATAAACCTTGACTGTATTGCTTTAAGGTTTAGAAATATATTAAAAAATGTTTCTCTTGGATCTTTTTCTGGATGAGCTGAATCACTTGTTTTGCCTCCAGGTCTGTCACTTGACCCATTGCTTTTCAAACCTTTGCAACTTTCCAATTCACTTTTGGAAATAGCAGAGAAACTGTTGTTGTTTATTGCCATGCATTGAAACACTCTTAAAAGGTTTCTCTGAGAGTCTGGAAGTAATGAAAAGTAAAAGGCAAAGGCCCCAAAAGGACATTAAATTAGTTGCAGACCGAACTAAAAAACAAACACAAAATAGCTTTCCTGGAAGAAAAAGAAAACATGCACAGTGGCCAACCAGTGTTTCATACGTTTGTTTAAATAAAAGAGATTTAGTTAAAAAAAAAAAATATATATATATATATATAATTTTATGATGCTTTCATTCTTTCTTTCTACCACACAGTTGTACAAAAGTCTAACCATGAGGGTGTTTCCTCTGAATTGAGTAATCCAGGCATATAGGTCAGGGTGTGAACAACATGTTAGCAGCTAAACTATAGAAATGCAAACCTTGACGCAAATGAAAGTCAAATTAGAGCCATTTGCCTTATGCTAATGTCCACATGGAAAAGGACACAAAGAAGAAAGAGAATGCAAATGGATGTCTGAAGGTATCATTACAAAAATATAAACAGAAAGTAAAGAAATATTCATACTCAAATAAGATTTAGTATCAAGTAGTCAATAGTCTTAAAGACTTAAATGTAGGCTATATCAAAAGCTATGAATGTTTACAGTTACTTAATACCAGCTAGCCAATGCTAAGACCTATGACACAATTCCCTCTACTACACTAAAAAAACACATGATTTACATAAACAGGCCAAAGGATGAATAAGAAAGTTATGCTGTGTGTTAGTCACAGTAATGTGATGCTGAATGACAGGACTGAACTATATATAGGCTATAGATAATATGACTAATAATTGTGTTGATATGACAGAGATAAAAATATATATTGGCAATCTAGTTATTTTTTAACAATCATTGAATCGTTTTTTTTTTTAATAAAAATAAAAAAAATCACACAAGGAGTCTAGGGCTGGTTATCAGACAGGAAAGCTGTCACAAAGGCTATCTTAGCAATTATAAAGATTAGAGTCAAAAGTCCAGTCTTAAAATAGATTAAAATCTGATAATTGTTTTCCACATTAAACTAGCCTATATTCTTGGTTACATATTCAAGCTAATATACGCAATTTGTACCAATAAATGACGATTTCTAATAGTAATTAAATTAAAACATTTTTATTACTTTTTTTAATAAACCCACTCTTAGAAATATAGTGTGGACTATTTTAGTCATGGTCCACTAACTTACTGGTGTTTTATTCGTTTTAAACGAAGACTTAATACATTTGAATAATTTCATAATTTCTTGCTCAGTTAACCTGTATTTATTAAGCAACAAGATAAACCGAGAAAAATATCCGTTTTATACATGTCTGCACAAAGACACACCTTCACCATGGTTTACAATAATTAGTATATGTTTACCGCACGTAAACCTGAGATCGTCAGACAGACTTCCTACTCTTGCTACGGTTGCTATGGCTGGGGTCGGTAGAAGCGAACGAATGGCAATCAGCGATTGGACAGTTGAAAAGTCACTCAAAGAGCTCCTCCAATTAGTGATTAGTTTAAAGGCGGGACCTATAGGAATGCAGGTAACGCCCCCAGATCGCGAGACAGACTTCCTCCGCTAAATCACGCCGTCTAGCCGTGGCAGCCCGTCGGGTGACGTAGGTTGTTGGGTTGGGGATTGACGTTGTAGTCTATCAGCATGAAGTCCGCTCCAGTGTTATCGGTGTCAGGGCGACGGGCGCCCGTTCTGCTGTGAACTCCGACACGGAATAAAAATACAATAATTTTCTTATCTTCTCGTCTGTACGACGCTGAATTCACACTTCAGATTTAAAGGTAAGCTTTGAATACATGTTGTTTTTCGGTTTACATTCTCTATAACGAAAGCACGTATTATCAATATTTAATATTTCTATATTACATGCTCATAATCGAGGAATCATATATTAATGTCCTCTTATGATTGCCTGCCGCGTCTGCACATGAAATGCCTTCTTTAGCATATAAAATGATTATTTACAACTGTTTCAGTTGAATTTTACATGTGATATTTTTTGAGATTGCTCGTACATATGCTATATGACAACCGACAGTAATCTGCCACGGTTGCATTTTATTTCTTTCAAGCGCAGTTAGAAAAATTTACAATGTGTTTGCATTACTTACATACATATATATATATATATATATATCTCAGCATTAAATTTAGAGAACCAGACGTTTTTTCCCCCGCAATTAAATCTTCTCGAGGGGTGCCTTCACAGTTTGTTGTGAAATGTGAAAGTGTCATAGGTGTGGGAACATATGGGGGTAGTCCCGCAGAGGTCTCTGGCACGAGTGAATGTCATTACCAAGGCAAGAGGGGGGAGGGGCGTGGCTCTGGCTGTTAGTAAGACCTGTCAGAGGGGCGGGGTTTGTGAAGAGGGCGGGGCCTCTCGCTGTGAGAGGGGGTGTAAAGTCTATTACATGCAGTCACAACACATTACAGATATGATTAATTTGTCAGAAGACCGCGCTATCACTGACAAAAGACATAACCGTTTTAAGCAACGAAACTAACTCTATTAACCCTTCCTGGAAACGAGTTTAGGTTTTTGATAATTATTTACAAGAAATGTAATTTTGTTTTGTGAATGAACCAAATTTCCCAGGCTACTATAATATCATTCAGATACTATTATAATTTCTATTCATATTTTACATTTAATGTTTTTAAGGGTTTAGAATTGTGTGAGTGTGTGTGTGTGTGTGTTTGTAATTTGTACACATATTGATATAGATATATGTGTGTGTCTCTGTGTGTGTGTGTGTGTGTAAATATATAGAATATTATTATTGTATTTTTAATTTTAATAATAGTTATTAAATGTAATTTTATTTTATTATTTGTGATTTTATTTTGTTTTAGTTAATGTTTATTTATTTATTGTTTATTTATTTATTTATTTTTAAGTTTTTAGTCTTTTAGGTTTGCTTTTAATTTTATTTTACTAAATCCTGCATATTTTAATGTTCTTAGTTTTAATATAACCTTGGTTCATATTTTTCTCATTGTGTAAATGTCAGTTTATTTCTGGGATTCATAAATCAATTTTCCAAAATAAATATTAGCCTAAATTATTAAATGCATATTTAAATATTATGAAATATATTTATAAGAATAAGATAAAAGTAATGTAGTATATTTGATCATTTTAATTGTGCATTTCCCCCCCTAAATATTTATTTTTACAATTTATTTGAAACATTTCTTAAAAGGTCCCTGATAAAATCTCTCTTTTATCATTAGTAATCTATGATGCTTGTTTTGATTTTTCAGCCATCTGGGAAGTGTTGAGGACCTACTATGATCCAAATATAAAAAGCACTGCATTCCTGACACTTCTTCTGTGTATCTTCTGGTCTCCGAAGACAGCTTAGAGATACCCATAAACAACATTATGGCGACTACTGAGAACAAATGCCAAAACCTCCCCAAGGAACAGGCACTTCTAAAAGTACCACTCAAGAGGTTGATGCGAGACAAAGCTGTAGACGGCACACCCATAAAGAAACGTGTGATGGCTGCTCTCAATTTATCCTGCAAGAAGATCCCAGAAACCTCTCTTGGCTATCAGGTCTCAAAGGCTACGAACAAAATGGAGGCCAATCCGGATCTGAGTCCCGGTTTGAAGCACACTCTAGCGCAGTTCTCTCTGAGCAGCCAGTGTTCTCTCGGGGGACCGGCTGCGTTCACTGGTCATCATGGGCAGTATAAAATAGCGCCCCCTCTGGCTCAGGGAGGTATAGCAAGGGGACCTGTACTAGTTCCCCCTGACAGCTCCACAGAGCTTGTCCTCTGCTGTCTGGAGGGCGAATCCATCTCCTGTTTCTCTGTAGGAGGCGAACTGCGTCTCTGTCTGCCCCAGCTGCTCAACACCGTCCTGCGGGAATTCTCGTTGCAGCAGATCAACTCTGTATGTGACCAGCTGTATTTGTACTGCTCCCGCTGCGATGCCACACAGTTACACATCCTCAAAGTGCTGGGCATCCTTCCTCCAGGGACTCCATCCTGCGGACTCATCACGCTGACTGATGCCCAGCGTCTCTGCAACACCCTGCTGCATCTGGGTGAGGAACCATCTCGTGACTCACACAAAGTGCACGGTGATGGAGAGGAGGAAGAGAAAGACGGCAAGGAATCTGGGGGATTTTGGGTGGAACACCAATGTCTGGGCAAGTGTCAAGGCCTGTTTGTACCCCAGCTTTACTCCAGCCCGGATGCGCACTGTATCCGCTGTTCTCAATGCCGGATGCTCTTCTGCCCGGAGCGCTTTGTCATGCACTCCCATCGACAGCCAGACAAACGCACATGTCACTGGGGCTTCGATTCAGCCAAGTGGGCCTGCTATCTGCAACTGGCACAAAGACATGTGGGAACAGCAGAGGAAGAGAAGCTAAAGAAATCTCTGGAGGATATGAAGGTGAAATTCCAGCAAGAGAAGATGCAGCCGGATGTGGTAAGTATCTCTTATACAGCAAAATATAAACAAAGATAAAAGTAAATAAATATGAATCATTCCATTTGCATTTATCAGATATGATACATTAATGTTGTTTTAATGTTTGCCCTTGCTAAATCTTTACAGTGAATCTTACACACAGAAAATTACCTCTATAAATAATTTTTTTAGAATTTTTATATTAGTAAATCTTCAATATTTTATAAAATAAAGCATATTTTTAGCATATTTATTTACATTTTAATACCATAAAGCTTTTAATAAATTGATATATATATATATATATATATTATGATTATTATTTTTTACATTACAGTCATAAAATAAGATAATTTCTTAATCGAAATAATATGTGAAAAACATAAATAGTAAATTAAACAAATCCAAGAAAACTATTTTAAAATATTTCCTTTTTCTCAAGCTAATAAAGATTATCTTAATAAAGATAAATGTAAAAAAAATCTTATAGGTGAGTTTATTTTAAATAAAAAACAAAAAATATATATAGATAGTTAGCTACACAGATAGCTAGATAGATGGATAGATAATGTCTTAAATGTTTTTTTTTTTTCTTTGACTTGTAATATAAAATATGATGTTCTTAAAATGTTTAGTGAGATTCACCATATAAGCAAGTTACTATGGCTAAAGCATTTTGCAGCAGAGAAAGCTTAAAAAAGACTCTATTTGTCCAAGTCCCAAATTTTTTGAAATGTTTTGAGTGGAAAGTAAACAACAAATCTAATGTTGGGTCAGCTGAATCCAGCTCTCATGCACACCAGATGTTTCCCTCTGAAGGAAATGGCTGAATGCGGTTCAGACCAGGTCATTAGACTCTCAAACTCCTTCTGACAGAGTCTGCACAAACAGCGGGAGCCACGGCAACAGGGGAGAGAAACAGAGAGAGGAGAGTGGGCGAGTGGGAGGGAGGGAAGAGAGAAAAAACAGTTGAGGAAAGAAAGAGCAAAAGAGATCGAGAAAGGGAGTGAAAGAGAATGGCTGGGACATTCTGTTACATGTGCCTGCGGAGTATTGCTCCCCCTTTACTGGCCCAGATCTCACCCTGCAGGACCTCCATCACCAACCAATCAGAGAGTGAACCCCTGGCCCCAGCCTCCCTCTCAGCCAATCAAGTCTCAGCACATTCAGTGAATTCTCATCTCATTATATAATGCTTAGCCAGAGACTCAACAACATCCCCAGCAACCACTGTTCTCAGACAGCCCCACTTTACCAGATACAGACTAGACTTTCTGTTTACATTAAATATATAATATTGATACTTATTAGATATAATATACCTCTAAAAACCATAAAAAGTGTCTCTGTATCTATCTATCTGTCTGTCGGTTGGTCTGTCGGTCTATGTTCTGTCTATCTATCTATCGTCACAATTTTATGATCATACATGGAACCAAATGCACATAAGCATGTTATAATGTGTGTGTGTCAATGGCAATGTTAAGGTCAGGGCAGGAAGACTAACTGATATTTGACTATAATTAAACCATATAGTCAAATCTAGTCCATTTGAGCTGTTTAACAAGGTCACAAATGAATCATGTCATTGTAGTGCATTAAGAATGACCGTCCTGCTCATGTCACTTTGTAAATAGCAGCGTAGATTAGAGTCCTCGTGCCATGAGCTCCACGTGACGGCCCCCAGACAGCACACCCTTCCCCCAACCAGAGTCGTCTGGAGCTCTCGCACATGACTTCACATGTAAATGTATGAAAGAGTGTGTGTGTGTTTTTTTAATAAACCTGTATTGCTCGTTTTGTTTCTAAGAGACATACACCAAACTGTTCCCACCACTGGTATACAATTTCAAGCGTACGACTAGAAAGACTCTATTTCCATAGAAAAACCACGTATCGAGTGAAGAACAGTTTCAGGGCAGTGCTTCGTAACCACAGCGGAGGGACTTTTGAGTACGTGTGAATTGTTACATTATGACCATAAAGGAAAATTTCTGTCTCTACGTAGTGTGGGTGTACAGTTTATATTTCTTTAAAGGTCCACATGCTCTGAGCGTACATGTGGTGTGCAAGTTGGTCGCTGAGGCTTTATGATAGAGATGGCCTATTTACATTAAAGCCGCTTACTTTACTGGCTGTTGATGGGAGAAAGGTCCATATTTTCTCCAGCATTCAGACTGAAGTTTCTGTCCTATATGAGGAAGTGCAACATCACCACACCGCCTGTAAAACATGTCAGAATGATAGAGTTAATCCAGGATGTGCTTTCACAATGATATAAAGTCTTATTTACATATTTCTAGATCTGGCTTCTCTAGTGGAATAGAATGAATCATAAGAAATAAATGTGTGAGTTCACACTGATGTGCTTTAGGAGGCTTCTTTAACAAGTAAAGGGATTAAATCAATGTTCACTAAATGAGAATACTCAATGAGACTGCTAATACGCTAAGAGCCATCTGCATTAACACACAATGGGTTAATCAATCCCTTTTTGTAAGTGAAACCTGGCTAACGAGTTCTTTTTATCTCTCTCTTTTCCAGGGAGTATCTTCACCTGCTTTTGTGTTCGACTCTCGTTTGCTTGCCAATCTTAAGGAGGACCCCGGTCATGTTGACTTGATGTGGCAAAGGTTCAGTTCATTCACAAATTATTCAATATGTATCAGAAAAATCCGATTCTGCCCATATTTCTTCATATTTCCAAAATCAAAATAGATAATATACAAAGCACAAGATTAATTTTTTATTAATTACTGTAAAATAATGAATTACTGCAATTTAGTGGATGATTTACTTGTTGAGTTTACTTGCCATTTTTATTGTTCTCAGTAATCATTCTCATGAAATTATCCAAAATATGAATACAATTCAATTAAATAAATGTAAATGGACTCAAATTAAAAGATTTACTGTTCTCAGTATAGTGACTCATTACCTTATCAAAATGATTAAAAAAATCTAAATAAATGAAAATGCAAAGGTTTGAATTAAATAAAGTTGTTACACTGAAATTTAAAATAATTACCGAATTAAGGAATAAATTAACTTTTATAAGCAATAAAAATATACACATGTAAATATTTTCAAAATGTATTCTGAATATGTGTGTTTTATACATTTATATACATCATAAACAATCAGATGTTTTTGGTGATATAAATATTGTATAATATTATTAACTGTAATGAAAATAAAATTATGCTAAATTAGGCATTGCTGTTTTTTAATTTAATTAAAATTTGTAGTTGATTTTGAGGTGAAATATGATCTGGACTTCTAAGAAGCATGTTCTTAGAAGCAGTGTTATTTTAGCATCAGATGAGATAATTATAGTTATATACTATTATATTTATATTAATATACTTCAATATTTTTTAAAGGTGTGTGTGTATATGTATATATATATATATATATAAATTTGCAGTTGGAAGTACAAAACAGCAAGTAACTTCTCTTAATATTTTCCTCCCCAGCTGGTACCAGTGCATTCCTGACAAGCTGGAAGGTAATGGCTTGGCACAACACCCTGGGTATGTGCCTGGAAAGGAAATAGAGTCTCCAGGAACAGAGACGCTCAGCGATACTCAGGATGAAAAGAATCAGGAAGCACACGACCCTGACCCAATGACGCACACCTATGCAGGTCAGTTTGCTTCCACCACAAGTCACGTTGCACGAATAAATGTACATGTTCTTAATGAGAGATCTAACTGATACAGGGCAAGAAAAACATGGCCTGTCAGACGATACCAGTTCAGAATGGCACAAAGTAGATATGGCAGCTTGTAAGCGATCGGTTGGTGTGACCATGGAGCACAGCAAGGACGGCGTGGTGATGGAGCTTCTTCAGATGTACAGCGCGCAACACGACAAACTTCAGTCGACGCTATGCAGACAGAAGCAGCTTGAAAAGGTTTTTACTCAGACTAGATTACTATACAGCACTCTTCATGTCTGTTTTTAGCACCTCCCTTTCATTTGCCAGAAGGTGCGTGTGAGTATCCGATGACTCTTTCTCACTCTGGTACTTGTGAACAGGAGCTGCAGGCTCTCCGTCAAGGTGAAGCCACAGAACGCTGTGACCTACACGGGGAGCTGGAGGCGGTTCAGACTGAACACGCTCAGAGGCTCGGTGAAGTCCAGCAGGAACAGAGAAAGTTAAAGTCCCGACTTGACCAGCTAAGACAGCAAGAATGCAGATGCAAAGAGCTGGCTACCGAGCCACACCAGGAAACTATCTACGCAAAACAGGTAAATACATTTATATTACAAATGTAATATTAATATATATATATATATATATATATATGTGTGTAAGAAAACAGTGCTAATATGAAATATTATTATTATTTAAATAACTGAAAGTTCAAAGGAACAGCATTTAATGTATTTTTGCTGGATAATAGTATTAATATCATAAAAAAAAAATACTGACCAAAAATATTTTAACAGTACAATGTGTTTATATTAACATTTAAAAAAGCAATATTTCATATATTTTGGATATCAAATGCTTTTTTGTTCTCTGAGTTTAAGTGTATCACTTTAACTGACTAACGGGATCCTGTGCTTAGTTATCAGAGCTGCGTCAGAGGCTGGACCGTGCCGAAGAAGACCGCGAGGAGCTGCAGGAAGAGCTACGCAGAGAGCGAGAAGCCAGAGAGAGGCTGGAGCGAACCATATCTGAGCTCAAACATCAGATGAGGGAATCTGCCCACCCTGATTCAATGGACAGTCCCATGTCTTCAGCCTGTAGCGACACACTCATGTCCCCAACACCTTAGTGTGGTCTACAGTCGATTTCTGGGATCAAGAGTAATTTTGGAATGGCTTCTCCGTTGTGGAATTAGATGCCAAAGTTGTTTTTATTGCAGTTCTATGGAACAATTATACAATTCGGGTCATCCTGAGTAGGTTTGGGTATAATGCTGTGAATTTGTTGAGTAACTATTGAGTTGAACAGATATTTTTGGACATGTGAATAAAGATTTTTGGTGTTTTGATACAAATTAAGTAGTTAGAAATATTATGCAAACCACTAACCTTGCAGGCGTACAATCAACACCATCCGTTTTGGTTTATCAGTGCTAAGACTACTGATATCAAATTTATAATTTCTTTTTTTAAATATTGGAATTGTTTAAAAATATATATCGGAACTGATACTGTTTCTAAAAATATTTATTGTTTATGGATAAATGTTATGTGAATAATCCTGTCAAATTATACATATTTAACATTCTTTTTGCCATATTTTGTTTATATATTATGTAGGTTATGCTCATTATGAATGTACAAAATATATGCATGTGTACTTTCATAAAATATGGATAAATATACTATGTTTACACTGTGGTATGAAGTTCAGAAAATGTTTTCTATGCCATTTACAGTGAATGTTTGCCTCTCTTAAAGACCACCAGAATTTTTCTCTCTCATTTCGAGGACTTTTAACATCAAACGGAAGAAAAACAAGAAAATTATAGATTTTAAAAGTGATGTTAAAACACTCATTGCCACAACATTTACAGTTTAAGTGTATGACATGGTCCTTGGACTTTACATTCTATAAATTGTCTAGACAAACAGGCCTATAAATACTTTGCTCAGAGAAAGATGTGTTATTCTTCTATGTGTCAGAAAGAAAATTATGTATTGCTATTGTTTGCTGTAACTGACAATCAGCTTGTTTATCTGTAATTGCTTTTATATCCAAAATGTAACAGTTAAGATAGTTGCTACCTCATACAAACACATACAGATATATACATAGAAAAGCTCTAGGATGTGTATTTGTGTATAGAAGTGGATGGATGGAGTAGTCAGTCAGGTATACGACTGATAAATACCTCTATGCTGCTGCTATGATATTTCTTTTAATGATTATCTTCCGTTTTTCAGTTTCCAGATGACTTAAAGATGGATTATATATATATATATAAAATACACATATACGGAGTATTGTTTGCTAACCTTTAAGCCAAACATAATTTCACAATGATGTTGTCGAGTACAAAATGTTAATTATCTTTGCCAGTGCCATCTTTTATGTGTTTAGTATGACATGACACTTTTGTCCTACCTCCACTTGTGATCGAGACACTTTGTATCATCCACCAACTTTTGTATGTCATCTTTCTACATTAACTCATGGGAAATGATATATTAATGTGTTGTTGGGGAAAAGAATAAAAATGATTATATATAATTATACACAATGACTTGCATTTACTTGTCTAGTAATAAAAATGCACAATGTGCATCATAGTTACGATATTTAATGGTAGATATACTACAATAAACCCACATGGAAAAATATTAATTTGTAGTAAATCCTATAGTGTTTTTGAACCATACTATAGTAAAGTTCTTGAATAATTGATCTTGAATTGGGGGGGGGGGGGATGTCACTCTTGCCTGTCTTCAAAACTTGAGAGCCCTGGGTAATATAACTACTATAGTAATATAATAGTAATAATAGCACTATAGTAATATAATACTTTACCCAATACCGTACTAATTTTTCTACAGTTTACTATAGGAAAAACTAGTAGCCTAGCTATATAATTTATTACAGTTTATCAGTTCACTATATTTAATACGACAGTATTCTGTAGGATTCATTAACAAAGTGTTATACAGTATAATACATTACTATGGTTCAAAAATATTTATTATAACTTACTAAAGGCTAGTATTTTTCTTGTAGGCTAATATGGTATCATCCACCACTGCGATTAAAAATATAGCAAAGATACCTGAAAGCTTTTTACAATGCTTTAAGGAGATTTCATATTTATTTTCATGGTTTTACAACTGTAAAGTTAGAAATTAAGTTAGTAAGTTAGTAATATTTCAGCAGACACATGGTTTCCATGATTTTACCATAGTAAACTTTTCTTTAGGAGGTCTTCTTAACCATCTCCGGTGTCCACTCAGCAGATTCGTGTGTTTGTGCAATTTTCATAAATGAATGACTAAGATTTTAAATGAATAACGCTTTTAAAGTGACCGGTTTCATGTGACAGCTATTTGTTTACAGTGTTTTTAAAGCCAAAGTTCAGCCGAACTTCCGGGATCCGGTATGAATGACATGAACGTGACAGGTGTAAAAGCGGACTGAAAATAGACTAACTTACCTAAAATCATCGCGAACTGATGAATGCATTATATGTAAAAGATTTAAGAAATATTTCAAGGTAGGAACTGCTCAAGTAATTCAACAATTTTGACTGAATGATTTTAAAACAGGTCCTGTTGCAACGATGGGCAGGATATGAGAAAGTAAACAAATAAATCGACTGTTTTTCTTGCTGTTTTAAATATTAATGCATTCGTTTTTAGGATTGAAAAAGGACACATAGTCATACATCAATTACCTACAGATAAGCCGAGATCTTCTTTTAGGTAGCAATGGATTCAACAGGTATGTTATTTGTAAGGTCCGGTCTAAATTATGAAATTATACCAGCTTGTTTGTATAAAAAAGCCCATTTTAATATGGACTTTTTAAAATCCTGGCTTAGTCCAAGCCAATTCTATGAAACCAGACCAGTATCTTTTCTTTTTTTTTTTTATCATGAATTTTGTGTAAGATTAAAACAAACAAAACATGTCTTAAGTCACCATTTATGCAATTATGCAACACTAAACATTTTATTAATTTCATAATAAATCAACTTGGAGACGACTATTAATCCATTTTGTCATCACACTGCAGAGTCTACCAAAGGAAAGGAGAGTGTTCAAAAAAGATCTCCTTTGGATCTGATTATGAACCAGCTCCGAAGGAAAGCCTCTTTCACGGAGAGAAAGAAACCATCTGTGGGCCGCCTCTTCCGCCCATCAGAGAGCAGTGACAAGAGAAACGTAGGCATACCTGAAACAAAGGAATCAGAATCCAGTGAGGGAAAAGAAAATAATGAGCCTGGCAAAGGTGGGCATTAGATGTTTTTAGAAGACTTGACTTAATGCAAATATAGATTAACAAACCCTTAATTTATCTTTAGAGATCAATGACACAGATGATGAGACTGGCTCTGTTGTGGGCTGGGGTCGGGTGAAGCAGTTCGTTCAGAAGCTTGGGAAAACCCCTCACAGTCAGAATCTGAGCCTGAGCCACTGTGATCTGACAGCTACAGATGTGGTGGAACTAGGTAGGTGTTGTGACGAGCTGTTTTTCCCACAGTACAATAACAAGACCGTACATGTGTCACAGTCTCCAATTATTGTTTTGACATTACCTCAGCCACGTTACTGCCGTTTCTGGCTCAGCTGGAGGTGATGGACCTGTCCTGGAATGATTTGGTTGGAGGCTCCCTGAAGGCCCTTACTGTCCATCTGCAGCATGTAGGCAAACTGAGAGTGCTGAAGCTGTGTAGCTGCAGATTAACAGATCAAGATCTTATTGCTCTCGGTACATGAAGTATTCATTTATTATTATGACTTAAACAGAGAGTTCAACCAAAAATGAAAATTCTGCCTTCATTTACTCTCAGTGTCATTATGAACATGTAGGCCTATGACATTCTTTCTTCTGCGGAATACATTTTGAAGAATGCTGGTAACCTAGTGAGTTCTATTTTTTTTAATCATACAGTGCAAGTTGATGGGAACTGAAACTCAATAGAACTCATACAAATGAAAGTTAACGGGAAAGTTATCTTCACAAAAGAAGTGTTGATGAGCAAATAGTTTCAGATTCTATTGATATCCATTGTATGGTCTAAAAATATAACAGAAGTCAGTGGGAACTCCAGCATTCTTCAAAATGTCTTCTTATGTGTTCTGATGAAGAAAGAAAGATTTATTCATGCATGTTTGAAATTACATGAGGGTGAGTGAATAATGACATTTTTGTTCAGACCTCACAAAAGAGCTTAATTAAGCTAAATTGACCTAATACATTAAAAAAACTAAATATACACATATATGTCTTTGTCAAAATCATATAAATTCTAACATGAATTCTTGAAACTAGTCTCTTTTAAGATTACCGGCAAACCTCTCTTAAAATGATATTGCAGGTGAAGCTCTTGACTGCGTTCCTCTAGTAGAGGTGCTAGATTTGTCCTGGAATGTTGGCGTCGGCGCAGGAAATTTCAGACACTTAACAGAACACCTCAAACCTCAAAGCACACTGAAGGAACTCCGCCTGGTGGACTGTCAGCTCTCTGAGACAGACATTACAGCTCTGAGTAAGACACGTATTGTATAAAACTCATATAATGATGGTAATTGGCAGGGACGGATTATAGGTCGGGTGGGCCCCTGGGCAAATCTTTTGCGTGGGCCCCTTGGACAGCACTAAGTTCGCAAAATGTTTGTGTCTCCCCTGAGTGAAACCGCCACGCAACGTTGCCACAATGTTTGCATTGCAGCCTGAGTGACACCTTCAGGCAACGTTCGCGGCGGTCCGTGAGCAAAGCCCTAGGGCCCCTGGGCAACGGCCCCGCCGGCCCGTTCGGTAATCCGTGCCTGGTAATTGGAATAGAACCTCTAACTATTTCCATCAGGATTTCATATGACATTGAAGACTATGAAGTTTAATTTTTGAGACAGTGGTGGACTAGGTAGCCTACATTTAAGCATAAAGTTAAACTATACATACTTAAAACGTCTTCTTGAGTAAAGATTTGTATAGACTAATAAGAACAATGACAAAACTGTTAATTTAATTTAATTGAGTAAATATTTTAAAGTTAATTTCAAGATATAAAATGTATTTTGTGCAAAATATAATTTCTTACTTTTAGGTTAAACTATCTCAGACATATTCTTGGCAGGTTTCTACTACCACTTATTTCTCCAGCTCAAAATGTCTATTTAAGGAGCGAGGGGTCTAATGGTCAGATAAGAGATCATTATGACATCATTGTGAATTATTAGAAATCAGCGCAATTGAACTGCGGAACATATTACTCACCGTTCATGGCCCATTTTGAGTCAGACTAGACAGATTTAGTGATTTGTTAACTCTGATTGAATCATTGAATCAGTTCTTTACTGATGCAATCAGTAGTTGATTTCATATAAACCACTAAAAGAGGTTTGCGAACCAAACCGGTTAAAGTAGTTCATTAAAAAGTTGAGTTTTGATTTTTTTAAACTTTAAAAAAACTAGGAATGGTATGTTTTGTTATATACTCTGATATAGCCCTTAAATATGTACTAAGATACAATAAGAAAATAAAAATACTTAAGTCCACCAATGTGTTAATGGGCCGGTTTCCCGTACAGGAATTAGATTAAGCCAGGACTAGACCTTTGCTAATTTAGGACATTTAAGAGTT
>JAUCMS010000052.1:16634103-16663492 GCA_032357445.1 Enteromius radiatus | reverse complement strand
TTTTAAATCTTAAAATCATTTTAATCAATCAGTTTTTATTTTTTTTCTTTGTTTTAATCACTGTTTTTCTACTTATTGCTTTTATGATTTTTTTAATGATTTTTATGTAAAGCACCTTGAATTGCCTCTGTGTATGAAATGTGCTATATAAATAAACTTGCCTTGCCTACTACTTAGTACTGGGGAAAATATCCCTGCGTTCTTCACCGGAATCATTCTGTGAATGCATTACTCACAAATATCAACCACAGTAAATATTCAGATGTGAGATGATTTATTATAAAACGTTCCCAGTTTGTTAGAGGATCCAAATGATTTCACATCATATGAAATTGTTCAGGGACTGGGTCATATAACATTATAAGTATTTACATGTCAAACTTCTAAAAGACAAATGCATTGTTCAAAATATGAGAATGACCAAGTCAGTTGTAATGTATAGCCGCACTGTCCTTTCAATTAAATAGAAAAGTATTTTTAAACGAAACGAAATGCATTTTTAAGCACAGCTTTTATATTACAGGGCCTTCCCTTCATTTCAGAAAATACTTATGCCTTTAATGATCCAGATTCTGCTCTGAATATGACATTACATTAATTAAGAAAAAAGCAACCGAGGAGAAGCCTCACATATTCACACAATAGCTTTGTATAACTGATATCTGCTCATCGTTCAAATGCTGAAAAACAAGGGGTGTTTGTGACAAAATGCTTTCGCACTGGAATGACTGATTCTAACCTCAGTCTTCACTTAATGGAGAAAACACATTTAAAATGGAAGTAAAAAGTTTTTTTTTTAATCAATGGTCTGAACGATGACAATCTGCGTGTGCTCCATCTCAGCGGTTCCTGGGATTTCGTACTGTTCCACTACATAGCTCACTTGCTCGCCAGATTCCCCGTGTTGGATAAGAACGGGTGCTTCGGATGATTCTGCGTGCTGGAAGATCATGGAGGGCTCTGTGCCGTCTGCATGCTGAATGATCATCTGAGGCTCTGACTGCTGGATAATAAGTGAGGTTTCCGGGGGCAAAATTGGCAACGGGGGCTCCATCTGAATTTCATGGTCTTGGGAATCGACAAGGGCGGACCGAACGCGAGCAATCAGGCCCTGGTGATCAATGGGGATGTTGAGAGGACACTGCGTCGAGTCGGTTTTCAAAGGAGTCTGCTGCTCTTGACCTGGAAGAGCTGAAAAGTATAGTTCGAAATAGATGTTTAGATGGATGATAGAACAACTAAGTTGTAAATATACAACTGGTAAAAAGTTTGTGCTGCTTAATATTTGTTGATACATTTCTAAGCTTCTTTGGTGATCTAAAGAACTGCATTTATTTGAAACAGAAATGTTTTGTAACAACTCTTTAATGTCACTTCGCATCCCTTTAATGCATCCTTGCTGAATAAAAGCATCTTATTCCAAAAACTTTTGAATGATGGTCTATCAAAATTTCCACAAAATTAAGCAGAAAAGTAAAGTAATTAACGTTAGTTTGATTGTAGCAGCAAATGAGCATTTTAAAAGGATTTCTGAAGGACCATGTGGTTCAATGATGCTGAAAATTCAGCTTTGCCAGCAAAGGAACAAATCAGTTAAAAACAAAATAACATACAAAACAGTTCTTTAAAATTGGAATAATATTTTACGATATTACTGTTTATACTGCATTATTTATTTAATAAATGCAGCCTTTTTGAATATTTTGATTTCAAACTAATAGTTTAATAATAAACAACTAACTAAATAAAAAAAAATAAAAAATAAAAAAAAAAAACTGTAAAATAACACACCGTTATGCTTCAAAATGCTGTGCTTCTTCAAGCTATATATGTCTGAAAACATGTTCCCACACAGGTTACACCTCACTTTTCTTGACCCTACAGGCAAAAGGACATAGATAAATATGTATTTGCTCATATTCTTGGAAAGTTTCCATTTTGAAAAATGGAAAGCCTTCATTTATTAACTTACCATTGTGGATGTCCATATGTTTTCGAAGTTCACCAGCAGTTAAGCAAGGTTTTCCGCAATCCAAGCATATATATGGGGTCACACCTACAGTGTAAGGCAAAAAAGAAATCTTAAACATTCCCAGTGGCTATAGAAAATGTTGAAAGCTTTACTGAATGCATCACAAACCCACCGGTATGTTTCCTGGTGTGAGCGATGAGAGAGCTGGACACAGCGAATGCCATGCCGCAGGTGTCACAGATGTAGGGTTTCTCCCCCGTGTGTCGGCGCTTGTGGTACATCAGAGTACTGGCCTGTGTGAAGCGCTTCCCACATTCTCCACACTCATACGGCTTCTCTCCGCTGTGCTTCCTTAATGAAAGTTCATGGAAATGTTTACTCTCCTAATTTATTATTGGTATTTTATAGATATTTAAATCAAATACAGTATATTGACCAATCCAAAAAATGATTTATGTTTAAATGTGCCAAAATAGATATGGACAGCCAGTCTTTACATATTAGTAGTAAATCATTAGAACAAAGCAAAACATTTATTATAAGTATTTTCCAGTATCACTAAAAATAACAACATTAAATTTAACACTAAAAGAACCAAGTGTGAACTCTACAAAATAAAACTAATAATATTATATATAATTATAATACTGAGACATAGGGAAGTTTTTGGAAAGCAGATCAGATTTGAATCAGTGCTCTTCTGGGAACACAACCACAGACAAGAGTAATTTGATCAAATAGTATAAGATTAAATTTGAATATTGCACTGCACATACCTTATGTGAATTTTCAGATTACTAGAAGTGGCGAAAGCTGCTCCACAAAAATCACATTTATGCGGCTTTTCTTCTCCGTGGTGCATGCGGCAATGATAGACCAGCTGACACTTCTGAGCAAAACGTGCCTCACAAGATGTACAGCTGAAGGGCTTCTCTCCTGAAAACAAAATAATACATGAATCACTCAGTAATGATGCAGCTTAGCCGTCACAGAAATAAATCAGATTTTACAATATAATAGTGTAATATTTAAAAATGACTGTTTTGCAATGTGTACCTGTGTGTATGCGCATGTGGGTCTTCAGCTGGTTGCCCTGTCTGAAGGAGCGGGTACAGAGCTGGCACTGATAGGGTTTGAGGCCCTTGTGTATGCGCATGTGTCTGCGCAGGCTGCTCATCTCGGAGAAGAGGTTTCCGCAGACATTACAAATAGGCCTGTGTTTGTCCTGCAAGGGCTTCACTTCCTCTTCTCCGCCCCAGTCCTCGTTGTCATTGGCAAATTCTTCATCCTCTTCATTTTCTTCTTCCTCATTACTAGCTTGGCTTTCTTTTAGCTTTCTACTCAAGCTTCTCTTTCTGTTGCTGGTGCGGACCTTCTTGGCGAGATTTGACTCAGAATCCTCTGTGCCTTGAGACGAGCCTTCTTCAGTGTGTCTCTCAGTGTCTTGGTTTGTTTCTCCAGTAGCTTCTTCTCCACTGTTCTCTGGTGGATTTGAAGATTCAGGCACCTCAGAAAAAAGAGGTTTGGATCGAGGTCTTCCTCTTTTACGGCCAGTCCCTTCATTCTCTTTCGTCTTTGCAGGTTCGGAGCCATCTTCTGTGCTTGTAGTTGGGTTCACAGCATTTGTAGTTTGGTTCTCATTAGTTAACGGCTTAGTCCGTGGTCTTCCTCTCCCTCGTTTTATAGGAACTCCGTCTGGGTTTTCCACATCTGTCTTCACCTGGTGATCATTTTCCTCACCGGCATTCACAGAATCTTCAACAACTTCTGTTTCTTGGTTGTCTCCTAGATCTTCATCTTCATTGTCTCGTTCTGCACCAGACGGATGTCCTTTTTTGTGAGCAGAGCTGTCCTCTTCTTGATCCTTGGTTGCTACAGACTCATCTTCAGCATTTTCAGAATCCTCTCTGTCAGTGGACAGCGGTCTAACCCGTGGACGACCTCTTGGTCTTCCGGTTCCTCTCGCTACTGAGTTTGGGCTCATGGTTTGCTGCGCTGGAGACTGCTCAGTTGAATCAGAAGTCAACGGCCTCACTCGAGGACGACCTCTAGGTCTCCCCCGACCTCTTCCTCGGCCTCTGTGAGCAGTGATGGTCTCGCTCTCAACATCATCCTCATAGAGCCTAGTTTTGGGTTTCCTACCTCTCTTGTTGCCGCTTCTCTGTGGTGTTTGTTCACTGGACGACTGGGCTTCATCCATAGAAGTGGGATCATCCTGTAACCCGTCTGCTTTCTTTTCCCTCAGAAGCTCCCGTTCTTCCACCTCTGCAATTGGCTCTAAAGGTTCGTAGTCATCTGGGCTCAAGGGGGAACGTGGATCTTCATACTCTGCTTGTCTTGTGGGCGAGCCACCAAATTTTATGTCGTCTTGAGTTAGCGTACAACGAGCCACAACCTCGGGCATCCCAAGATAAGATGCAGCTTTCTGAACACTTTCAATTTCTTCTCTGTGAACAACAAAGCACAGAAGTTTAGAATTTACAGTTATAATTATATGAACAGTATCCACTAGAAATATGTGTTATTTTTAATCAACAAATGTAAAGTTTAGGGTAAAGGAAGCATTTCACAGGTTAAACGGTTAAGCACAGCAAAAATAAATTACAAATAAATTGTGGTAGAGTTAAACTAAACATTAATATTTCCTACTATAAAGAAAATATCAAAAACTTTATAAAACTAATTTTTCAATGACCTCCATGATTTCTGGTGCATGCCGATTTCCAATGTTTGTTATATTCATTTGTTATACATATTGAGTTATTCTTCATTATTTTATTACTCCACATTATATTCATATTACTGCCTCACAGTAATTATATACTCAAGTATAAATTTATTTATTTTTGTTTATTACAGTAAATTCCATTTAAACTCCAGATTTTACTGATTTAGTATTTTCTATTAGACTTGACATATCTCAACATCTTGTTATGATGGAAACATGCAAGGATGTTTGGTTAAATTTTAGGTTTTTTTTCATGGTACTAAGTGTTCTTTTCCAAGAGCTGGTATTTGCAAAGTGATATTTGAAGATATCTGCTAAAAGGATGTAAAACCACAGCCCATGTCTATTTTTATCTGACTTCTACCTACTGCCTTTCACAGGCCATGTCAACATGACACTGCTTTTACTTCAACTAATTTAGGCGAGGAAAAACATGTGCCCAGAAGTATGACACAATGGGTAAATTCCTTTGACATCTATCAATCAGATGATGTAAGTCTTTACTATTTATATTATTCCAATAGGCTTTTCCTCTACTCGCATTCATGCTCCAAAGGCATGTCTTTTTGAATTCTGAAGACTATATTTAGATTTTTAGATTACCCCCTTTGTATTTTAGCAGAATATACTCAGTTTGGATTTTTGTATTCATTCTTAATCTTTTTCTTTCATAATAAAATTTTCATTATTATTATTATAATCTGTCATTTTTATCATCTATGATTTATTTTAAATAAACACATTTTACTGAAAGACCTGCATCAATTTTCAGTCCACATTTACATAGAGTCAAGTAAAGAAATTTAAAAAATTGGAAATTTTTCATTAGTAAATATGAACTTTAAGATTTACTCTACAATTAAATATTTAAACAGCTAAATATATCTATCTATTATATAAATATATATTACTATTTCACACGTTTAAAAATGAATTTAAAATTAAAACAAATAAATATAATTATATACATTTTAAAATAATTTTTTTATTAATTTACGTTACCTGTTTCAGGCTTAAAATTATTCAAATACTAAAAGTATGTATTTTAAAAAAAGCTTTGTGTCTCTAAATATTTCTATGCATTAAAGGGACCATACTTAAATATAGATAACACTACATACAGATAACAATAAACGTATAGAATTATATTCCCATAAACTCACCTGTCCATACTCAAGTCACCGGTGTAAATGTAAGTTAGTAGTTTTTCAAACACTGTCCCGCTCACCAACTCTGGGTCCAAAGTTATGGTGGCATTCTCCTTTCCGGCATCAATAGACTGCGTAGAGAAATACTCGCTAAAGGCTGCCAGAACATTGTGGTGTGCATTATATTGAGACTGTCCTATTACTACTGTGCAGTCACACAGAAAGCTTCTCTCACGTTGCCTCTTCAGCTGCTCCAGAAGAAACTCACTGTGAGTGATATGTGGCATGACGTGGAAGAGCAGCAACCTGCAATATCAAGAACATCTTATAGCATCAGCAACTACTGAACACCTTAAAGAGATTATTCAGTAATTCTGTCATTATTAATTTGTAGCACATCCTCTTTCTATATAATAAAAGTGGTCCTAGTAATAAAGGTTTGGAACAACATATTGGTTAGCAACATGAATAAATGATACAATTATTTCCATTTTGAGTGAACTAGACCTGTAATTACCCTATTTTACATGCACTCATTTCGAAAACAATAACCAAAATAAGACAAATAAATCACTTACCGCACGTAAATTTATAATGGTTTTAACCACACCCAAAAACCTGTTTAAATGAAACAGACATGCATGTAAAAAATAAAGAACCTTTGCAACCAACCCTAACCAATAACTCAATAAAAAATTAGCGACAGTTCAGACTAGACAACATCAGTTAAGGAAAATAAAAGTTCCCGCCCATTCCTCAAAAGTTGGCTGCAATAACGAGCTTGCTGCATTAAAGGCCACTCAAAATATTATAATGCATCCAATAATTCTAGCCGTTAATTTGAGCTAAAAATAGCTAAGTTGGTTGTTTTCTGAATGGATGCGGATAGTAGTGTTTATAATTTTGACATGCAAAACAAAGGGCTCTTATTTCGAAAATGCTCGATCCGGTAGAGCGCGAGCCGTAATTCATAGGCTCGCTCTACATATTACAAACACAACACCGAGTCGTGCAATAATTATTTAAATTATTTGATTAATAAATATAAAGTTAAATTGGATTTTTAAATAAAAATTCAGGTCTCACGTTATTCCGACAGTAGATTAAAATCTCTTTGCTTTGACGGCCATTTTCGAGGTCTTCAAGGGGATTTAGTCCGTGACGTAATATCCTCCCGTCTGAATTCTTTCCGGTGTTTGAACCAAAATGACAGCTGTGTCCATTAGGTGGAGCCAAACACACAAAACCATGTACGTGAATGGACACATATGCCCACAAACTGGTGCATTCAAGGACCAGAGTGTAAAGTACAGGAGTAAATGCAGCTTACTTCACTGCTAAACGTAGCCTAAATCTCATTTTGGGAATGTGTACTTTTTTCAAATGCCAGATTTAACAATGAGATCCATCCACAATTCATTCAGAGATCTCATCAATCACATTATTTCAGAAATTAAGTTATTTATTAAATTAGGGCATAGGGATGCTCACTTCTGTTTAGAATTCGCCCTTAATCGACAATACTCAACATATCGGTCCCGAACGAGCTCTGAGAAACAAGTTCTTCAAGTCCAATCTGACCAGTAAGTGTTCTTTTAAAACGTAGGCAACATACTCTTTAAACTCTTTATTTAAAACGTATTTATTTATTTGTATTATTAATTCAATGCCTCAAGAACAAGAGGTATTACATACTCATGTCAAATTAACATTAGCTAACTAGCTGCCAGTGAAAATAATAATAAGAAAAAAGTAAATTACATTACATAAATTTCAATAATTTTAGAGCATTAGGCTACGTTTTCAGTGCTTTTTTATTTTTTGTTTGTTCCAGGAGATTTACATACAATTTAAAATCGTTAATAAAATGAGAAAAATTTGGTTTACACCCAGGCCGCTTTTTCTTATGTATATGTAATTTTCCTAATAAAATAAACATTTGCTGCCAAACTCAGCCTGTTGCTGCCTGACTGGTTCAACGTCATGTCATCATTTAGCCACACCGTAAAGATGAGCATGTTATCTAAATATTTAGCTCAACATTTAGATTTACCATTTACAATTATATAGTTTAAATAAATATTTTAAAATATATTGAAATAATAGGCTATATTTATATTTAACATTTAGCTTTAAGATGAAAATTTATATTTATGTTTAACATTTAGAAATAATAAAGAAATAAAGCTTATTTAGGTAAATCTTGCAAAAAATCTGATCAGTTTTTTTTTTACAATTTTAATTTTACGAACGGCGCCCCATAGATATACAACTGACTTCCTTGGTTACCAAAATTACTTTTAATGCTTATGTCATTTGTTTACTGGACTCAAGAATGACGTAATAGTGGCTGTTGCCCAAAATCTGATCATCAGTTTTATGAATAAACTAAATAATAAAAAAAAATCATATATAATTCATATATAACTGAACCTAAGCCGTTTAACTAGACTATTTAGTAACTGTTTTAATACAAAAAGTCTGGGCAAATGGAGGACAATAGAGACATTGCAGTACTGCTCCCATGATATCTATTTACATAATCAGCTGCTTCTTGTTACAACACAATCTCAGTCTGTCATGAGCGTCTCCTCCTCTCTTGTCAGCACACAGTGACTGGACCAGCACACACACAACACCTTCAGCTCTGCACTTAACAACAAGCACATCTGGAACAGGTAATGATTTACTTTACATTCTTATCAAATCTGTTTTGTGAAATTATATTATATATCATAATTGTATAAATGATCATTTTCGTGTATTCTATGCATTGTGTAACTGTAATGTTAGGTGTAAAATTTTGGTCTAAAAACATTTACTGCCTTGAAAAAAAAATCTACTTATCCTACACCTTCGATAAATTGTACTATGACAGTAATTATCCAGCAAACTGGACTATGTGCTGTTTAATTATTAAATGAATGTATTGCAGTAAATAAGTTCATATAGGCTATTATTTTGTTCTTATATTGTTCATGTAAATGTAAAATGTTTGAGCATTACAAACCCAATCAAAAAATATAATTTCATCAATAAGTAATACTAAAAACTTTCATAACATCACAGTTTCATAACATACCTAACATGCACGTGTACACCAGTGATTTGTGATCATATACAAACAGGTCCAACAGGTCTGACAGCCACTGATGAACAAAAAATCCTGACATTCAACACAAAAGAAATCTCAAAAACCCAAGCATTCTACTTTACACTTGAATGTCAGGTCCATTCACACAAAATGAGACGTGATAAGAGCACAGTTGAATTAAAGACAGATGTAAAACAGTGCGATGGAAAATATTACTTTTTTACTTTTTAAAGTTAAAAATGTTCCACACAGTGAAATGCAAAGCCAGATTTGTTCTGTGTAAACAGTCTCTGCGACAATGCGATTTACAAATATCCATTTGTGACATTGTCATGACATAAAAATGACTAATGCATCTTGAGCTCATGCTTGAACTTTTTCTCCCAGCTGAGACAGCAGCTCTACAGGATGAAGACCTTGATTGTGTTACTCGTACCTCTTCTGCTTCCCTTGGTCTCTGCTCAGACGTTTCGTTGGGGCCCCTGCCCAACACCAATGGTCCAGCCAAACTTTGAATTAAACAAGGTAGGACTATGCAAATATAATGAATTTTAAAGATAATAATCAGCCCCCAAAATTGTCACTATTTACTCACCCTTACTCATTTGTCTATTGTTTATCCTTTGTTGTGTTTTGCACTTTTGTGCACTTTGGTCTGAATAAATGAATAAACTTAAATTCAAACTTGATCTCATCTTTCTAAATCCAAATTCTGTCATTTAGTTTAATTTGAAATGGCATGAGGGTGAAAAAATAATGACAGGATTTACATTTCTGGGTTAAGTATGTCTTTAATAGTGGACAGTGCACTTACCTTTACCTTTCACTCCAAGTACCTCGGAAAGTGGTATGAGATCGAAAAGCTCCCAGCATCCTTTGAGAAAGGCAAGTGCATTGAGGCAAACTACGCTCTAAGACCTGACAACACCGTCCAAGTTCTCAACATTCAGACCTAGTGAGTAATCAAATCTTTTGACTAAAATAGCACTTGTGTTGTGTCACCATGGTTTATCCATAACCAAATTGTGTGATTATATAAAACAGCAAAGGAAAAGTTAGAAAAGCAGAGGGCACAGCAATCATTCAGGACCAAAGGGAGCGAGCCAAGCTCGGAGTCAGTTTCTCATATTGTGAGTTCATAAATGCACTCGGCCTGTATTAATACAACACATTCTGATCTTTTTTTGTAGAGTTCTTTTCTTAATTGACTGTCTGCTGCTTTTTTTATATATGCAGTCACTCCCTACGCCCCATACTGGGTCCTTTCTACTGACTACAACAGCATATCGCTTGTTTATTCATGTACCGATGTGCTCCGGCTCTTCCATGTGGACTATGCCTGGATCCTGTCCCGCTCACGCATTCTACCTGCAGAGGCCATCTACCATGCCAAAGCGAACTTCTCACGTGACAACATCGATGTGAGCAAAATGATCCCCACAGACCAGCAAGGATGCGATAGTCCTCTTTAAAAATGTACTTAAATATATATGTTTTTGGTTTGGAAGTGTGCTTTCACTATCAGTATTGAAAATGTTTGAGTTATCATTATACAAGTACTGTTGTAGAAAACTGTCTGCACATAATATAGCCTAATGTGTATATGTATGTGAAAAAAAACAAAAAACATAAAATGCATAACCCTACGATTTTTCTGGAGTTCTGTGTCATGTCCTTCCTGAGACATTATTTGATTAAACAGCAGTTTATTTATAAATATACTAGAACTTTTCTATGCTTTTTTTGAATGCTTTATGTCAATACAAATGTGATTTCTATTGGAATATTAATGTATTAAAATGGAATTATGTTATTGGAATGTAAGTAATGGTATTTTTTTTCATGGTTGTATGAAATGATTCATAAACCAACTTGATTTGAAATATCATATGCAGCCCTGAGGTGGGTTTAAATGATGTAGATCTAGTTTGGGAGGGGACAACAAATTCCTGAAACTGGGTTTCAGTCTGTGCAGAACTTCTGACACGCGACATTCGCTCGAACGGATCACTTATATAATCACTGCTGCAAACGAGGTAATGTTCCTTTCCAGAACAATTAGCAATATACATAACTTTTTATGTGACCTAATTATGAAAAGAAAGTTATGTGAGATGCATGCAATATAGTAAACCGTTTACCTGCTTTTTCAAGCTTGCTTATATTTACTTTAAATTTAAATGAAAATAAAACATTTTGTTTTTATTTGCAGGAAATGATGAAGTGGAGTATTGTTTTGGGGGTTTTCTTGATATGTTTTCTTGCTAATAATCTCAGCGGTAAGCTTATTATCATATTACTATTATTATCTTTGGATATTTACTTTAAAAACTGTATTTCAAGATTTGAAGCATATTACAAAAAATTGCTGTATTATCGGATAATAGAGGTTAATGTTTTAGAGATAAACAAAACAAAACATTTCCTGAAAAGAAAACATGTTCATATCGTAAACATTAAAGACTTGAGCTGTGTTCATCAGGACACGTGTGCACAGTCAGGAATAATATTTCTGGAGGAAACTCACACATTTCTTGAATCCCTTGGGAGATCCTCGGTTCTCATGCATGAATCAGCTCTTTATTCACTCGTCCTCTACTCTCTCCTTTCACAGGTGCCAGATTCATTCCTGAAGGGGGTAAACAGACTATTTACCATTTTGTTTACACACCTTTAGCCAGTATATATTAATAGTAGCCTAGTATTTCAAAAATGTTTTTATTTGAACAAATAACTGAACTCTTGCTGCTGGTTTTATAATTGTATTCACTATGTATTGTTATGTTTGCCTGAGGACACAAAGAGGCACATTTAGACATAACTTCTGCAGTTACACATCAGAAATTCTGGAATGCAGAAACTCAGCAGGAATATACAAGCTTTATTTTTCTCTCTCAAATGTAGTGCCCTACGAACAGCCCCCAGCTGTGCCCTACTGGTCCTATTCCACCTCAGATTTCTGGAACTATGTGGAATACTTCCGCAACATTGGGGCGTACGACCAGATTAATGAAATGGCCAGGACGTTCTTCGCCCATCAGCATCTAGGAGACACGCTGGGTTATGAAGTGGCAGAGCAACATGAACACTAAGAGGATGTTATTAGTTTATCACTTGTGTAATTAGAAAGTAACTAATAATAATTTACTAAATATAGAAAAACACCATTTATAGCTCTATAATAATGAGTGTTGTGCAGTATCCTTAAATGTATTACTACTAATAAAAAAGCATACAGGAAATGCAGTTAATGTTTCATTGTATTGTGATTAACAGCTTCGGTGCATGATTGTGATGTATTATACTACAAAGAGTACTATTGCATTTGCAAATATAGAAAATGCAAAAAATAAAACAATAAAATGTCATACTGATGCACAGAAATGTTTTTTATGCTATCACTGCATTATACCGGAGGACCAGTTCTCCAACCGAGCCGGTGGGTCCCGGTTTCCACCCGGATACTTTTTGACGTAACACCACTAGTGGATGTGATGCCTAATGTGATTCCTAGAATAGATTCCTTGAAACAGTTCATTGTATTGAATCGGTTCATAGCTGCGTACGCCTGTTTGTTTAATTAATTAAAATATATCAAGTCATTCAGAAATACATTTTTACGTTCAGATGAAGACGTGTTTGGAGTACATTTTATTCATATTTTTGCTATTCGGCCAAAGTAGATTCAGAAAGCACATCCTTAAAAATCGGGTGTAAACAGGTTCATTTAAAAAAGATTCGACTCAAAAGAACAATTCATTCACGAGTCGGATATCGCGAATTGAAACTGCGCCGGATACAGAGCGAAGCGCTTAAGTGTTTGTTTTGGTGAATGTGAGTGAGCTGAAAAATACACAATTTTAACATTTGTTTACCGCTGACTTTTACGTACCCTCACTGAAGTTATGAAGCCCGCAGTTGACGAAATGTTTCCCGAGGGAGCTGGTCCGTATGTGGACCTGGATGAGGTCGGTGTTTTACACATGTTTCTGTACGAATATCTGTGTTTAGCCATTTGAACATGTGCATGTCTAAGTGTACATGCACTTAAAAATGTATGTGTAGCTTCAAGTAAATCTGTATAAACCGCAGCGTATCGTAACTTTCGACTGTAACGTTAACGTTAGCTATTATCTTCCTTCTACACTGTACAAAAGCCCATTTGCCTCAAATTCATATATTATCCCATTAATATTTATTCATTGTTTAGTAAATATGTATGGCGTATCATTTGTTCTACAACAGTATACCTTTTTCCGTTTAAAAGCGAAAGAGTTGATCCGTTATAATGGTGTGTGATTACAGGCAGGGGGCAGCACTGGACTGCTGATGGATCTGGCCGCCAATGAGAAGGCAGTACATTCAGACTTTTTTAACGGTGAGACTCTTACATTTTTTGATGCTGTACATCGCTCAGTTACTTTCCTTGACCTTTCCAATTGATTGTCATTACTAGGTTTTTTTTAAATTTAAAATTAAAACAATTTGTATATACATTTTCTTTTCAAGATTTAGGCTATTTGCCTTTTTTAGGCATGGAAATGTAATTTTTTTTAAATTCTATGTTGAAATTATGAAATAATTAAAGATCAGTTCTAACTAATAACAATTAATAATTAAGATAAAAAAAGTCTATAATGTTCATTTATGTTTATTATATATATACACACACTGACAGTCAAAAGTTTGGAATTAGTCATATTTTTTGTTTTTCTGTCTCTTATGCTCACAAAGGATTAATTTATTTAATCAAAACTACTGTAAAATATATTATTTTTGCAGAAATCTATCTATCTATCTATCTATCTATCTATCTATCTATATATATATGGTATTTAAAATTGTAATTTATTTCTGTGATAGCACAGCTGAATTTCCAGCATTTTTACTCCAGTCTTCAGTGTCACATGATCCTATCAATGTAGAAAGCTGTAGAATCATTCAGAAGTTGAAATCTGCTTCATACTTTTGTGGAAACTGCCATATGCCTTTTAAGATTCTTTGAATTTAGAGCTAAACAAAAAAAAAACTTTTGACCAACTGAATGCATTCTTGCTTAAAAAATGTATTGATATCTGCAAAAATATATATATTTTTTTACAGTAGTTTTGATTAAATAAATGAATCCTTGGTGAGTGTAAGAAACAGAAAAACAAAAAATGACTAATTCCAAACTTTTGACTGTCAGTGTGTGTATGTATATATTTTTATGCAATTTCTTTTTCCATTTAAGTTGCTTTTTTATGTTTGCTTGGCAACAAAAGCTAGTGCTTTAACATGCAGACTCTACAATTTTCTTTACACTTTTCCGCCTCCTCTATATAGCGATAGTAAAGGTAGTTTGAGCTTGGCACAGGATGACCTAAAAACAGGCAGTAAAGAGTAAAGGAGGTATGAAGCTGAGCCCATGTAAAGCACTTTTATTGGGCTTCATTGGCTCCAGCGCAGCAGGTCTTCTCTCTTTAGAGGCTCTGTATCCATCTGCAGCTCTTGAAGTAGCTGAACACGTGTCATTCAGGGGCGTTTTTATCAGGGGGCCCTTTTGAAAGGTTTACGGAAAATAACCCAGAGACCCCGATAAGAGCTCATACTCTCATTTTACTGACAACAGCATGTTTAAGATGAGCTATTTGTGCAACTTATTTAAAAAAAGCTTCTACGTATTCTGGTTTATTTTTCTATTTCAAGAGAACTACATATATAGACACAATTCTTTTTTATTTGCTTATTTTTTATGCTTCTTTTTTCTCTACAGATTTTGAAGATCTGTTTGATGATGATGATATTCAGTGATGAAGAGGACAAATAGGATTTCTCCATTGTATAAAATGATGTACATTTAAGTGTTTTTCTTTCTTCCTTCACTTTAGTTGAATAATAAACTTTTGTGCAATACAAAGTCTTCCTTTTTCCAGATGTTTTCACATTTAAAAAAAACCCAGACATTCCAAGTCAAAAGTCGGAATTATTATAAACATTTTTTCCCTAGGCTGAAATCTGTTTCCAGCCCTGATTGTAGGTTTTTGCACATTCCTGAACACCTGTACGGGTGCATAATTACATGTGCAATCCACTTTTAACATAAAGCACAGATGTTTTACACTCTAACATTGACATAAAAATATTTTTTTTCTCCCAGATATACATCAGACAATTGAAAAAGGCAAACATTAATTCCTAATCTGTACTGCTGCATCATAAACAGGGTTTTAATTGTGAATGATCACTTGTAATGCCATCCTGCTTAGTTAATTGTGAGATGATGGATTGAGCTGGTGCTTGGCAGATGTGCGTATGATATAATTCCCCATATGGGCTTTGCCCTGTTTGCTGCAGTTGAGAGTTCACTGCATTTACTCTGTGACACAGTATCCACTAGATGTGTTTAATCTCCATTATTCTGTTAGCTGAAGATAACAAGCAGCGTCTCTTGAATTTACAGGGTCCAGACAAAACTTTTATGGGCATTTCCAGCAGTTAAAAAGTAACCCTGAAGTTGTGTTATTATATGGACTTAAAGCCTGCAAGCATACTCAAAGAAACAGTTCTCCCCAAAAATAACCAAATTTGCTGAACATGCACTCACTCTTAGGTCATCCAAGATGCCGACAAGTTTGATCCTTGTTTTGGAAAAGATTTGGAGAATTTTAGCATTTCATCACAGTCCAAACAGCTGATAAAAACATATTTCAAAAGCAATCAACATGACTCCATCAACAGATGTCTTGTGAAACAATAAGCTGCACATTTACAAGAAACAAACTAATCACTAAAGCACTTTAATTTGAAAGTCTATTATTCATAATAACACTCCCTCCAGTGAAAAAGTTCACCCTCTATTTCGTTTGTTTAGAGCTGTTTTGGTTTGTAAACGGTGCTTGATCTGTGCATATTTCAGACAAAATGATTTTTCACTGGAGAAAGCAATTTTATGGATATAGGTTTTTAGCTGGAAGCAATGGCCTGAAGTTAAAACATCTTGATAGATTTGTTTATTACAACCATGCAGCTTGTGCATTACTTTTGGATTATTGTGATGCTTTTATCAGCTGTTTGGACTTTTATTCTGGCGGCACCCATTCACTGCAGGGGATCCATTGGTGGGCAAGTGATGTATAAAAAAAAGTATATATATACACATACACAAAATATAATCAATCAATACAGGTGATTTTATTTTACGTATTTGTTGTAAAACAACTGAATATGTTGGAATTTTCATGTCCTGTTTTTCTGTCAGCATTTTTTCTTAACCTTCTAAACACAAAACAGTTGATGTTCTTTTTTCTCCTCCTGTTTCTGTGTCTATTGCAACATCCGATTGGTTGACTCGCTGGGCCACAGAAGGCCAATCATAGGACTGAAACAGCATGTATTTGGTCCTATGGGATGCACCTTTTTGTTTTTAATTATCAAGGTTGGGTTTAAATTGTGGCCAGGTTCTCAACGGTGGCCCAGTCAGAGGTGTACAGGGGTGTGTCGAGACTGTAATACTCGAGGGGTTTGGCTCACCTTCCACTTCCAGTCGGTCAGCTGCAGAGCTGAACTTCGAGGCCTCTCCTCAGCGGGTTCACATCATCACATCCTAACACAGGTAAGACACAGCTCAAACACTTTTGAACATGTTTTCATGTGTATGATATTAAAGCAAATGCACATTTCTACCTTTCAAAAACTCTTATAGTTACGTATATGTTAAGCATTTGAACTTTTTTTTTTGCACAGTTAAACAATAGTAAGATAATTTGTAATTATCCTATATTATAAGAAAATATTCAAACTATTTGTTTGAAAAAGTTAAAAGCTGCACAAGCAAATTACTGACATTGACAAGATTAGTGTAAGACAGTGTGAAGAGCATAAAATTACATGTTGAACGTGTAAATGACATGTTTCTTTGGATACAGGTATTTGTAGAATGTAAAAGCCAATAATTTGAAGGTAATTAAACATACAGCGTGAGGTTTCTTCTACTCTTTGCAGTTCTTTCTTATGTCATTAATTCTTCCTCTTAAATCAACAAATATTAGTCCAAATATATACCTAAATTAAAATAATCAAATTTAAAGGAGCAATAGGACATTCTCTCTTATTAAATCATACTTGCTACTATTATTATCTTCTTGAGAGGTTCATGTTAAAGTATGAATATGATTATAAATACTATTAATAATTTTGTTCATCCAAAGGAGTCAGGGAGGATAAGAATGGCTCGTTTCAGAGGATCTTCCACCTTCCATGTGTTGCTGCTAGCAACATTACTATTACCAGGTGAGACTTTTAAATTATATGTATATATTTTAGAAAATTTAATTGAATCTTTATTTTCAGTAGTTTTATTTTAAAACGCCAGATCACCTGGAAGCTGCTTCACTCCATGGCTTTGTATCTCCTGAGTGAAATTTCCCTAAAAGTCCTGTATCAGGCAAGGGGTATCAAGTTTCTGAGTGCCAGGTCTTCGTTTTTTAATCTGCAACTGGTAAAATGATTAATGGTTGTCAGCAAAACTCGAGTGCAGCAGGTTTCCAGATGTGGCAGCAGTTTACAAGCTCATAAAAGGTAAACCTGCTGATACTCAGAAAGAGCAACATTTCCTTTACCTCCCTCGTACACTTCCATTCAGTCTCCTCATAGTAAAGACATCCATGATCTACTCGTCACCATTCCAGCTAAGATGAACATCACCTTCAGAGAGATAAGATGGAAAAAGTGTCAGTTAAATTTTTTTTTTTTTTGGACGCTAAGATAATTAGGTTCACCTGTAGTTACAGAAGTCCCTTTCCTTTGTAGATTTTATAGCTTTTGCTTGTAGACGAGCTCGGTTATTGCAGCCCCCTGCTGCCAGGCATCAAAGTGCTGATGTGTGCTGTTTGAAGATTAATTTCCTACAATACCCTGTATATTACCACCTTCCCTTCCCCCCAAAACTTGTAAAACTGCATCCTGCTGCCCTCAGCTCATTGGGCCTTTACTGTCTGTAAGCATTTTCTACTCTGTCTTTGAAAAATGCAACATCTGGTTAAGACTTGGACCCCCTAATTTTTCCGCCTCTCTACTCTTCTTCTCAAACAGAGTTTCTGTTGGCTGGCCCTGTGACCCAGCATTTAAAAGGAGATGGTAAGTATGCCTTATTCTACTGATTTGTCAGCTTCTTCATCGAGTCCCAATACATGTATCTGTTGTATATCTAGCATATAACCTGAACGTTAGATATACACAGTGACTTAACACATGTTTCTGCCAGATGGAAGTGATGAAAAGGCAGGCATTGAAGCAGTTCCAAAGAAACTAATCCGTAACAGGAGGAACATCAGTTGGTACAAGCAGCACTCTGACTTCTGGAACTGGTACAAATACTTCACTGACAATGGGAACCAAGAGGGAGTGAGTACAGCATATTATAAACTAAACAAGACAGCATAACACACCTGAAGGTCTTATGAGAATTGTTCATAGTTGTTGCAAAGGTCGATCTTAAAGGGTTAGTTCACCCAGAAATTGAATATTCTGTCAATAAGTATTCACCCTCGTGTCATTCCAAACCAATAATAGCTTTGTTCATCTTTGAAACACAAATTGAGATATTTTTTGTTTTTCACAATTCACATACTGATTCCAAATCATTCATTGTCACAGGTTGCAGAGCTGGATCGCGTCTATCTTGCATACTTGCAGAACAAGAATCGGGCTGAGGCACGTCGTTCCTACAAGGTGTACCTGCAGCACCTTAGCGACATCTACAAATCTTGTGCTGAGTCTGATGACCCAAACTGTGTGGCCTCATACACCAACAGACCCAAACCCAAAGCTGAGGCACCAGTGCCTGCCCCAGTCAAGTCTTGTGACCCTTACAGAGACCCATACTGCTTGTACTCGAAGGGATACTCTTATTACCCATACATGGCTCCGGCCCCAGCCACTGTCAAAGCCCCTGCACCTGCCCCAGTCAAAGCCCCAGCTTACATCCACACGCCTGTGGTGAAGGATCCACGTTCTGGTCAATACTACTACTCTCCGTTGGTGCAACCCTTCCTGTCAGGCGAGCAGAGAGCCGAGTTGTTGCGCATCTGTGATGCAGAGGATGTTGAGTGTCTTCAGTACCACCTCCGTGCTGCTTACGGATACAAGCCCGCTGCTGCCCTAGCCCCATCCTACGCCCATCTCGGCTGTGACCCTAAGACCGATCCTCACTGCGTCCCCCATCTGATCCAGAAGGCACCATCCGGTCTGTACCTGCGCTATCCCAATTGCGACCCTCGAGTTGACCCATACTGTGCTTATGCTGCTGCTCTGGCATCCTCGCAAAACTATGAAGCCCCATCTTCTGCCTTGGAGAGACCCTGCAACCCTCTCTACGAAGATAACTGCAACCCTCTGACAGCCACAAGGTTTGGCAGCTTGGCTCCTGAAAATCTGAAAGACGAGCCTGCCTCTGAAGCCGGTGCCATGCGGGCACCTCCGAGCCCTCGTCATGACCCTTATGCCATGTACCGAGATGCATCTGCTGGGGCTGACCTGAGAAGACACCTGCCTACACATCTCCAACCCCCAAGGCACCAACCAGAGGAACATCAACATCCTTTGGGACCCCGAGGGAAGACCAAGGAGGGATATGACTGTTTCATCGGGTATGATGAAGAGTGCTTCCCACTGGGCTCCCAAAACGAGCACCGTCCTGCTGTGCATAGACAGCCGTCCCACCCAAGCGAAGCCTACGAGCCCCACCTGAATGCAGATGGATCCAGAAACGGAGTGGTCGAACCTGATCCTGACTGCGACCCGGAGTATGACAGAAACTGCCGCTTGCGCCGCTACCAACCTGAGGTGGCTGAACCCGCCAGTCCATCACCTCAAGAGGAACCAGCCCAAGAGGAACCCTACCGTGAAGAGGTCCCTCAGCATAGAGAAGAGTCCTACCCTGAGGCCCCAGGCTACGACCAGCAGCAATATGAGCCCTACATGAGCGGACAGGAGGATCCATATGCCGGATATGGCCCTCAGGAACATGGAGCAACTAGCTTTCAGGATGTCCTGAGAGGATACGGCGGACGGTTTCCTGGCCAGGATGACCACCGTGCCTACAACGGAGACTACAGAAAGAAATAAATACCTATGACAATTTATGTCAAGAATAGTAGATCAGGACGGTTTTTGTAGATAAATAATGCAATGCACACTTGTAGAAAAGGTGCACATGCATTTTCACAGAATTTCACTTGTTTCGCTCAATATTTCGGGAGCTGCTGAAATTTCCTAGCTCTGGAGTTTGACAGCACTTTTATAGGGAAGAAAAAAATTGATTGAAAAATGTATTTCTGGCTGATTCTTTAAACCCATGTAATCAGATTGTGTGTTGCAGGATCTCTACTAGAGGAGCACTTGAAATAGCTCTTGGTATCTTTGTGGAGGGAAAATTGAACAAAGCAAAGTATGTAAAAGGTGAATAGTGTACTTGAATAATCTCTCCCCCATTCTGGCTTTTTCTTTGTACATTCGCCCACTAATTTCCCTTCAAGTTAATATTTAATTAATTTCTGGGACCCTTGCTTATTTGTATTCTTTTTTAAATTGCCAAATTGATGCTTTGTGATTGTGTTTGCATATTTGTAAGATGTTTTTCTTTGAATGTTTCAAATAAAAGCTTTAAAGATCTTGGGTTCTTTTAATTGGCAAATGCACTATTACTACTGCCAAACTAGCTAATTTAACAAACAGTATTTCTGTTAAATACAATCAATTAATATTATTTAAAAAAAAACTGCTGGTAGAAACTGTTGTTGCTCACATTTTATTGCACTATAACAGACAAGAATTATGTCATCCTATTGTACTGTCATTCAAAGAGCAATGCAATACTAAAAACGGATTAATTATCTCACTTTTCAGCTAATGCAGTAAGTGATGATAATACAATAATCTGAACCAAATTAGCATAAAGATCCTTATTTATGTGGCATCATTTGGTGGATTCATTTGTCTCTTGGGAGTTTAGAGAAATTAAAAAAACATGTTTTTTTTCAAAATCTAGAGCACAGTCCAAGCTGTGACACAGATACCTTCATTAGCATAAGAATACTTTTAATAAACATTAATAAATATAAATGCTCAACATCTGTCATGTTATTTTGGCTCAGACTATGGCATATGATGAAAGGGCTGCTGCAAGATTGCAAATCGCAAATATAAATAAAATTATAAGGCCATAGCTCAGCACGTATGGTGGCTGAGCTATGACCTTGAACATTGATTAAAATATCAGTGAGGGTGAAGTTTGCTAAACTGCACACCAACTGCTGTACTGAGAGGAAGCCAGTTGGCTAGATGTGACATGTTTAGCGGGTGTGCAGCCAGACTCCCTGTGAACATATCTGGCCTATAAATCTAAAAACGACAGGGCTTATGACAATATCTAACACAGACACACACATGCAGCATTAAACCGACTGATTATTCAGTCTGCGGTTGTCAGTTGGGTTGCTTAAGATTTTAGGAGTCAAAAGGAAGCCAGAGAAGGTGGAGTCATTGCTGCTATCTGCATAAATCCCTGCATCAAATATGTCATCATACAACTGTAGCCAAACCTCATCCCCAGCTGACAGATTTAAAATCACCCCTCCGGAGGCCTGATCCAGATTTCCATTGTGGAACTGGTCAAGAGTAAAGGCCACAGTACGGCCGTTTTTAAACAAAGCTACCTTGGTTTCCTTCTCATTGATGGTAAGATGATATGTAAAGTAGTAGATCCCAGGGATGGCACAGCGAAACTTTCCGGAGATGTCGTCGTAGTGGTGCTGATCATTGTAGAAGGTTTTAATGAAGCGGATGGGAGCTCCACTGGCTGGGCTGGTTTTATCTGTGAGTCCCATGCTAAAAGCAGAGCGTTGGGGAAAGAAGCCATCTCCACTGTGACCTTTCAGACCGGGGTTTCCAGGAAATCCTCTTTTTCCAGCAGGTCCCTCGTCCCCTGGTTCACCTGGATCTCCATTCGGTCCTTTAAGGCCTTGACAAAAAATAATTACATTTTCTTCCCTTTTTTTTTTTGCATTTTTTTTTTATTGTTAACTTCAGTTTAAGTTATGAGTGACATAATGGTCTTCTCATTTAGGGTAAAAAAGTACCAACACTCCAATCGGTTGTGGAATGTATGGACAAAATGTCTATAATTTCAATATTTGCAGGTCAAATTGATGCATGTTTTATGATCAAAGGCAGCTACATAGACCTGAAATAGAAATATAGAAATTATAATGGATTTTTAAGTTTTTTCTTAAGTTACCCTTTGAGAGCACTTACACTTATGTATCTGACTTTACACGTTGATTTTTTAAAATGTATCATACTGTGATTTTTGATGAAACTGTACTTAATCCAATTCAATTTAATTAAGATATTAACATTAAAGTGAAGTTTATGTATGCAAATACTTTTTGTGGGCACTTAAAGGGATACTCCAGACAAACCCTAATGTTGTTCCAAACCCATAAAACCTTCTTCGAAAGACAAATTAAGACATGTTATTGGAAATCCAACAGCTTTCTAACCTTGAATTATCAATGCAACTGACATGTTCAAGGCCCAGAAAGGTAGTAAGGATATTGTTAAAATAGTCCATGTGACATCAGTAGTTCAACCGTAACTTAATGAAGCAAGTATACTTCTTGCGTGAAAAGGAAATCAAAAATAATGATCTTATTAAGCTTCCTAACATTATGGTTTAACGACTGATGTCACATGGATTATTTTAAAGATGACTCTACTTCCTTTCTGGTCCTTGAACGTGTCAGTTTCATTGCTAATGCAGGGTAGAAAGCACTCATATTTCATTAAAAATATCCTACAGTATTTTGTGTTCTGAAGATAAACAAAGGAGCAACATGAGGGTAAATAATTACTGACATAATTTAAATTTTTGGATGAACTATGCCTTTAATACTATTAACAGTCTGTAAATAAATCACCTGGATCTGCATTATCTCCCTTTTCTCCCTCACGCCCATCACGCCCGTCCCGCCCGAGGATGCCATTGAATCCTGGAGTGCCAGAAACACCCCTCATCCAGCGGGCACAAGGTTCCCTGCTGTCCTGCTCAGCCAGCTCTGTGTCCTCCTCCTGAGAGACACTCAGTCTGGCAGCTATTAGCACACAAAGCACAGCTATCCATGCAGGCTTCATATTAAGAGCCAAGTGATCAATCTTTTGTGAAAAATGAAAGAATTTTTTAGAAAATAAAGACATCAGGACTAAAATTTCAGGATTGAACAAGCATGTGTGGTCCTACCTGGTCATCAACAGTGTGTTATTACAGTCTTTTGTGTGGAGTGATAGCCTGAGCTGTTGTCCTTTTGAGATCATGTGGGCTAGTTTTTTTCTGTGCTTGTCATTTCTAAAAATATCTGACTGGACATGCAAAGCAGCTGTTCATATTAAACAACCGGACACACTATCACACTGAGATAATACAGTGTGTCGGAGTTTTGTAAATGTCATGTTGTTGATTCATTGCTGCTGAATGCTAGTCAGTTTAATGCACACTTTGTTTAAATAGCTAATATCTGATTTAGAATATTGTTAGGGGTATCTGCTTATTTAAGGAAGGTAGAAGCAAATTAATGCCTAATAACCTACCAAGATTTTGTCTGAGATCTATTCATACAATTGAATTTATCAATACTGACAGATTCTAGCAAGAGAATAGGAGGAACTTCTGCATTATAATCATTGGGCGCCACCTTGTGGCTGGTATAATTTGTGTCTTAAAGGCCTGATGAGACGTTAAATGGGTTAAAAGACAGAAATGAATATAGTAAAATTATGCATATACTACTAGCTACTACTACTACTACTACTACTAATAATAATAATAATAATAATAAATTTTTTTGTTTGACATTCTATTCATCATCCTTTCATTTGGATTTTATTTTCTTTGAAGATTCTATTAATTTAAAAATCCTAAAAAATTATCATGGTAATGCATAATGTTGTTATATACCTATTACTGGCACACTTCTCCAGGTCTTTATAAGGACTCTTAGAGTTAAGATACTTCATTAATACCTGAAACTATTAGATATGAAGGGAGTTCTCTATTTTCTGCTGTAAAAGGTCAGTGTTCATCTCAGACAGCTCCCCATGCGCTACCTGACACTTCACAGGTCTAATTGTATTACTTGTTCTGATAATCAAATGCCAACATATTTTGTTTAAACATTGTTTTGTGGAAATGCCATGACTATGAATAATCGTCCTTGTATTTCCCCTTTGAATCAACACCATCGATCTACTACTGTGTTTGTTTAAGCAGATATGAGTAGAACAGACACATTAGGTGAAAAAACACTATTAATTTAAATTGTATCAATAACTGCTTATAATCATTAAGTTATACATATAGAAAGAGTTTATTAACCCCATAAAAGACTCCTAAATTACGATTGCTGAAAGCAATCTACTACATGTTTTCTGTCATCTCCTTGATAGTTTATATGTGTGTGTGTGTGTGAAGAGTTCATTTGCAAAATCAGATCTAAAAATCATATTTTTTCAATGTGCATACCAATTAATCTCAATCAAACTGCAGTTGTTGTTGCTGTTTTTTTGACTAGGTTAAAAATGACTTAAAAAAACAGCTAACTAAACACAGTAAAACACAATAAAAACATAATAGCATAATAAAAAACATGATTTTTGAAGGAACACTTAGGGTTGTTTTGTAAATAAACTCTTCATATATATAAAAGGCCTTTTAATATAATTCAAGTAATTATATTGTAAGATGAACACTTGCTGGACTAAAGCAACTTAACCTGATCTTCATTTATACTTAATTTCCTAGAAAAATCACATAGAAATGTATCAGATATGAGTCATTATTATTATTATTATTTTTTTTTTTTTGAGAAACAATTATTTGTACATTTCTTATTCATCACTGTATTGCATTACGTGGCCATAAGGTTTAGTAAAATGTAATTTTACACACATCAACCTTCGGCCTTTAAATCATAATGGATATAAAAGCAATTTAAATATGAGCAAAAGATTTAAAGAAGCATTTCAGAGCCAAGTTTTATTTAGTCAAACTTAAGAGAGAAAACTGGAGCATTAAATGTAAGTTAACTAACGCAGCAAGTAATCAACCTCAATTTTACAAGAAAGCACTATATTTAGCACAAAGACCTAAAGGAGATTCATTCAGCTTCTGCAAGCACAAGTAACAAGCATCTGTAGGTAAAGCCATCATTGAGATCATTCAGGGCACACTTACACTAATCACTAATAAGTGTGCATTGGTTGCCAGATGAGCAATGTGAGTTTCAACCCCACAGTTCAGAAAGTATGAGGAGGAAAAGCCCTGTGAACAGCTTGAACGGTTTAAGGCAAACCAAATAGGCTTATCTTAGCGCTGCAGAGGTTTCCAATATGCACAGTTTCATTTCGTGGCTGCATGTTTGCAGCTCTAATGGGATCCCTCTGGAATTGGATTATACAGGTAATACGGGAATAATATGGTGAGGGGTTTATTATGATTATGACAGCTTCGTTCGGGAGGGAAAAATATACAGTTACAGTTGAAAATGGGTTTCCGTGACGTCCTGTGTCAAAAAAACAAAACAAAAAACACTTTGAAAGCATAACTTTGAATGGATATCATTGGAGGTATAGAAAGCTGTCAAGTTGAGTCTGAGGAAAAGTTCTCAAAGCCTGTCAGAGGCTAACTTTCTCTCATTGAAGACGGCTCAAATAAGCTGCTAGTTAGTTCAAAGAGAGCGCATGACTGGATAAACACTAGCCGAATGACCCCTCAATCCCTTCAGTCACAAATGGGGATGAAATCATGAAAATTAGGGAAATTTCATTGTGTGCCAGTGAAATTAACATTTGATCAAATAGCCTGCTCAGTAAGATCGCCTTCCATACGGCTAATGATTACCTTCATTAAAGTCTCTGCAAATAGTCACCTATGAACTTTATACACCTGAGAGGCTTAGCCACATAATATGACCACGTTTCAGAAATGAAAACCAGGTATATTACTACTTCTGTGCTTAACATATAATTGAAATTTCAAATGAAATAAATCTTTGACTTTGGTTATAACTATGAGGCCTTTATACTTTATATTTACATTCCTGTATATAATATGTTCTGGTTTGGCTTTGTGATAGCAGAACAGCATTAGAAAAGTTTTTTTCTGTTATAACTTAATTTTTTTAATGAATAAAAAAAAATATTTAAATATAAAATAAACAAAATAATAGGATTTGGCATAATAAATGCCATGGTGTATTTTTTATTTAAATAATAATAATAATAATAAGTATGAGCTATATCTGGTATTATTATTTCACTTTTGACACAGTAAAAATGGGGACATTTTCAGGGAAAGGACATCTCCACCTGAGGACAAGCGAACAAAAAAGGGGAACTGTCTCCAGGAAACAAAGATGTCTGGCCATCCTAACATATGACTGCGAGGATGGCAACTGTGCTGGCTTTTAATGAAGATTTATGGCAGCGTGGCAGATCATTTCTCAAAGTCCAGATATTAAGTTTTTATGAAAATCATTGGAAAGAAACATCATTCAAACCCAGGAGAGCAGAAGAACACACATTCTCTGGGCTGTTCCTCAGTATTTAGGGGATATTTATTACAGTTCATTAAGTGAGAGGTGTTGTGAGAGCAGTATGAACAGCAGATGAGCCGCTTTAAAAGCACCACTGGGTCATTGGATACACCGTCAGGATTTTATTGCTGGGGCCAAGAGCAGATCTTCCTTTGGCTTTAAAGCACATGAATCATCATAAGTAAGAGTAACTGGGGAAGATCACATTGACAAGCTGGAAAATTATTAGATTTTTTATTTATGACGTCCCACAAACATTTTACAAATGCACTTTTACTTTCCTGTCAAACTGCAACCACAAAAGCTACAACTGTAAAATGTATACAGCATAGATCGATCGATAGATAAATAGAATTACTTGTGCAAGCATGCATGCCTCAAGTAACTTAACTAAAGCATGAAGGTAGTGTTATTTAGCATGTGTACAGATGGGACAGGTACAGACAGTCCATGGCACTCCTCTGATGCCACAGCAGGTCGTCCAAGCAGCCTTCGCTTGATGGATGGCTTTTATTTTGCTGTCAGCCTTGAACTATTTTGGTGTTCATCTTATTAGCTTCTCCATATATACCATCATTTATCTAAGCCAGTCAAGGCAGAGGAGATTTTACCACATGTATCATTTAATAATAATTTGTAATTAACTTTTAAAGAGTTTGCAATAATTCATTTGCATTAAATTTATAGACCTAATTTATTTGTATTAAGTATTATCTTTTTTCATATTTCATTTACCCCCTATGTCTCTATGTTTAGGCAACACAGCTTTGACTTTTGAAAAAAGTTAATTAATGTTTAATGAGTTAAACAATATATCAAAATTAAACATGTTAAATCATCATTTTGTGGGGAAAGTCTTTTATGTACAGGTTTTATATATATATATATATCTTCCTTGTTTTTTATTTAATTTAATATTTAGATTTCTGGTTAACACTAGTGAACATTCAGAGTTATTGAATTATATTTGTTTATATTTTAAGACACTTGAGTGAAATTCAGGGTTGCCAGGTCTTTATAACAAAATCAACCCATTGAGTACTACCCCAATCGTGTTCTGTGGGAAGTTGGTGATATCATCATATGATCATATAAAGATTCTAGTCTTGTTTGTTTATCATTATGCATGTTATCAATTGGTTTGAACCAACTAACCCACAAATGTTGTGCATGTAATGTTACTTTAAAAAAGTAACATCCTGTCAATCCTATATTTTGACAGGAAAATACAACAAAGAATATCATTTACATGTAGCGTGTCAAGTCTGCATGTTATGAAAGACTCTTTTGCTCTTTATCTTTCTTTTTTTTTTGGATTACTTGCCGTTATTGCCATCACTGAAGACTACACATATTGCATTGATTTAGTGGGGAATGACATATCTGGGGATTTCTCATAGTCTCTGATCATTTGAACTTGTCAGAAGTTACATTACATAGTGAGCAGCTGCAATATTCCTAGGCAGCAGAGATGCTTGAGGTCTGAGCGTGTGCTAGAAAGAGAGAGGAAAGCAGCATCTCAAGAGACTACTTCCTCTGACAGATGAATCAAGTCCCAGCATCCTCTCCTAGGGCAGTGCACACTCTCTTCACTTGATGCCATCAGACTTTCTTGACCTTTGACACAAACTTAGTCATCTGTCATTCAACCTCCGTTCTCCTTTGAACACCAATAAGAGTGCACTTTCAAGAAGCTTGCTGACTGTCTCCAAGGCCCTGTAATGCATCAGTGCACTGTGATGATCTCTGCCTGAGGTAAAAGCTATGAAATGGTACCTCCTTACAGCTAAAACTCACGAGATTGAGATCGAGATGCCTTCAGGCGCACAGCTTCACCCATATCTCAGGAGTCCCGTCACTTTAATTATTTTCTTTAGTAGTGTGTGCCAAGGGAAGGAAGCACTTAAACTGTTCTTATTGCTTATTTTATTTTGCCGTTATGCATTTGGAACAACCTCGAATGAAATTGATTTTTAGCTCAGTTACAAAGTAAACTTTCAAATTAAATCTTTTGGCAACAAACAGATGGGTTTGATGCTAGAAGCCGCTGAGGAATCACAGGCTTAAAGAGAGCATAATATAACACAACAAATGCGAAGTATCTTTCATTGGACAACCTCCCTTGATAACATGAACATCTGTGCGCAATACGTTAGCTGATTCATCATGATCGGATGATCTCCTAGTGGAAATAAACTGTGGGGTAAATATGAGTCTGAAGGTATTATCATATCATAGAGCAGAATTTTCTCAATGAAGTTTGATGAAGTGGAATCACAAATCTTATGATGACAAGAAAACAAGAAATGATATGATGGGAATCACATTTTCAATAGCTAGCATTTTATGTATCATAAATGCACAATTATTAGGTAAAATTACTGAAACTAAACATAAGCTTAATAGAAGTGTCCCAAAATTAATAAAAGACTAAAATCATAAAACTAAAATTAATAAACTTAAGTGAAATTAAATTAAAATATGATATATATGTTTTTTACATAATAGTACCTTAAAAAAGCTTAATAGAAATGTCCTAAAATGACTAAAACTGAAAACTAAAATGAATAAACTTAAGTGAAATTAAATTAAAATATGAAAACAAAAACTAATTTAAATAGTAAACATTTTAACATAATAGTATATAATAGATCCTAATAATTAGCTTAATAGAAACTTAAGTGAAATGAAATTAAAATATTAAAATAAAGCTCATTTTAAATATTAATAAATACTACAACAGTGTCACGATTGCGTCCTCGAGGTGTGTGTGGTGCGTTGCGCCTCACAACGAGGCAGACAGAGAGCGGCGGACACGGA
>JAUCMS010000052.1:16573890-16627582 GCA_032357445.1 Enteromius radiatus | reverse complement strand
ATAATAATTAAGCCTTCTTGGTAGATGAGCATGATCAAACACATATTGTGGAGTGGAATCTGGGTCGAGGCAAACTAACTATAGTTTCTTACAAACGACATGGGTGTAAGTGATTAATGACTTAATAAGAAAATCATTTTGGGGTGGTGTAACCCTTTAAAATTATCGTAAAATTATCGACCAAAATAGGAAAGAATCTGTGTTTCAATATTATAATATGTCAGCAGGTTCAGCTAAGGGCAAGGGCATTTAAGAAATTTAGCAACCCCTTGTAAACACCTCAAATATTGTGTTGTTTACCTAGTAATATCATGGCCAAGTTTTCCTTAAGAAAATGTCAAATTTATATCACTTCTGTTACACAATAATCTCACTCTGTGTGTATGACTTGATTAAGGAGAGGGTTTTGCAAAGAGTAAATAAAAATAAAAGAGTAGCCTATATTAATTACCTTAAAAAAACTTTCTTCCAGTTTGTGCTAGTGTTCCAATTTGTTAGCTAGATATCAGATAACACAAGTTGACTCCATTTTCAAAATCTCAAGGCAATCTCAAACTAATTGAAAAAGTTAAGGGCTATATCTGTAAGAGCGGGTGTGGGGCCATTCTCACTGGCAACGATTTGCAGTAAGAACATCTAAAAGAACAGCAATCTGGTGACTATTGATAAAATCACGCTATTGTGATAGTTCATAAAGATATTGGGCGTCACAGTCTTTCAGACAACTTGCTCAAAGGTAACAGGAGTGCGATCGATCTGTTTGTTTTTGCCCTCCAGAACTCACAGGGGGTCATCATCTAAAAATAATTTCATTGAACACACTCACCTATATCTGGCAACATCTTCCTTCAAGCAACTGTCTTCTCACTCAATAAATCCTGTGACCACATGCCCGATGGCAACACTGCGCATCTATTCAATACACATTCTTCTTACCTAAAAAAAACAGGGACAGGCTGAATGTATATAAAATAGATTTTACAAAGGAGAATTGTTAATCATATTCTGCCCTTCCTCAGCAGTATGACCTGCAAAGATGGACACTCAGTTTAATATGAAACCAGCAGTGCACCCACAGCCCACACCAATCTCACATCATCACCTGCATTTCACATCAGGCTGCAGTAAATTATCAAATGTGACATGATACATCATTGAATAGCAGAAAGGAAACTCAAGAAGATTAACCTGTTGTAAATTCTTACAAGAGAGAATTCAATTTCACACATGGAGTGAACCAAACACTCACCGTTTCACTATTGACATACAGCAATGGGACTGCATAATTCAAAATCCTCCACTAAATTATGCTTGTTGACATTAGGTGAACGACAACACTCATGTAATGTTTATGCTAAGCTCGCAGTAGTGGCTAAAATTCTCGTGAGAATGAAATGCTACACACATATTTTGCAGTGGTGTGCAGAAATAAAGCGTTTCGCTCAAAACTATTTTAAATTAACGAGAGAGAAAAAAAGAGAAATCCCTGTTTCGCAGGGATGCCAGGTTTTCACAGCAAAACCCGCCCAATTGCTACTCAAAACTAGCCTAAATGCTTTGCAGGTGGGATTCGCGTTCTGGTGAAGTAAAATGCACGTTTTTTTTTTTTATTTGTTTTTTTTGGCTGGCCACCCCTGATAAAGAATCGATTTCCAGTGACTAAATATCACGTTATTGGGGTCTCTTCAACCCTGTGCAAACAGCCCTCGGAAAGAGCGTTAAAGTAGCCCAATTATGAGGGAAAACCGCGGACTTGGCAACACTGCAGTTCCGAGACACGAATTAAGGAATTCAAATCCATCACGGCTACCGCCTTTGCCTGTTTGAAGTCTGGAAAACACCCCACTTCCACAAATGTCGTCTGTACAGTGACTTCTTCACTTGGCCAGACTCTCAACAATCCTACACATTTCTTTTTAGCATGAAGGAATACAATTTTGTTTCTTATGAAGGCAGATCTGAGGAAGCACATAAACAAGAGTATCAAGTAGAAATAAAACAATAGGCACAAGTCGTTTTCTTTTCTTGAAAATTCCTGGGATTAATTCGTATTTTAAGACAAAAGATAAACAAATATCTGTAGGCTATATTCTGAGCACACTGGTGGTTCATCCACTAATAATATGTCTGCAGAGACTTGTCTCAAAGGTGCGCTTTTGCTTCAGTATCACGAGTGCGTCACATAATCAAAATATCTGACATATTATCAAAAGCATTTTACATTACAGTGCTTTTCAAAGGTGGTCTCCTATGAGCAAAGACATACATTTTCCATCTTCACAACCACAGAGAGAAGATATTGTCTGTAAAAGAGAAATCCATTTGATTATTGAGAGCGGCGACAGGGGAATTGCCTTCGCTTCATTGTTTTCCTGCTTTTCTCTACACCAGAACACACATGCTATGCTGCGAGCGTGGCATGGATCCATTATCCTGACAAATCAAAGCCGTCTGACAGCCAGCAAGTCACACAGATTGAGCCTGTGTGCGAATGATAGAGGACCTTGGAGAGGTTCTTCCCCCCTGCTCTTCTACATTCAGAAGTCTGTTTAATGTACCCCACCTTTGAGGACACAAACTGAGCCAAAAGAACTCTTCAAAAGCCACAGTGTTTCTGCCGGGGTCCCTGAGGGCCAGACTGCCATTTGTAGTGTGAACGTGGCGCATGAAGGAAGAACTGTGTGTGAATTAATGAGCGGCCGGCAGCGAGATCGCGCATACAGAGAGGGCCTGTAGAAGCCTCGTCTCTGGATTTGCGCTAGACAACAGCGTCCTTGAGAGCCGCTCAACAGTCAGCTCCTACCATTACCATTTCCTGCTCGCCGCTTGCTGTCTGTATGAATAAATCATGGGTTTGGGCTGGAGTACGCATTCACAGATTTTAAATTATCAGTTGCACAGGGTTTGATGTGAACCTTCATCTCCACAGCTTCAATTTCTTTCCCCCGCCTGAACATTCATCAGACGGTGTCTCTCTTCTTTAATCGCACACCGGAGCATTTCATTTCTGGTCATGCTTGACTTAACAGTGTTTTTTTTTTGCTGTATATATATTTTGCATTTCAGATTAGGGTTGGTCGCTGCATGTTCACGTGCCTGATGTCATTAACTTGATCTCATGAGAAAATATAGCTATTTATCAGGTGAGGACTTCGTGTGAGTTTATTACAATTAAAAATGGAAAACGTGTTAGTGAGTATGTGTGCAGAATTGTATAAATGTGCAAATAATATCTCAAATTCAAGTAAGCCATAAATTCGCCAATGTATAAAATTGTGCATTGGCTGTTAGTATAGAAATACTCTCCTTTGGTAGAAATAGTGTGTGTGTGTGTGTGTGTGTGTGGGTGGGGGGATTAATAGAGATGAGGGGCCGCACTGATCTAGGTGGACAGGCCAGAGTTGCCCCCTGGGGTGTAAATGCTGATACTGCCAATATATCCAGACATGCTGCTGTAAGCATTCAAGAAATATTACTAGATCGATACAGGTGGAGCTGGGGAAGGTGGAGGGTTTTTGAAGTGCACTGTAATTGCCAGAGCAAGCACTAGCCAAGTATTTGAATATTGATTATATTAGATGAGTTAGAACATGTCAGTCTGCGCAGTCTAGAGTTTCATGTCAGAACTTTGCATTTATTGTTAAAGGGTTAGTTCATCCCAAAATGACATTCGTCATTGGTGATGGACCTGCAATCAGTGTTGCTTCCTACTGTAAGTGGGCAGTTTGATTTCACAGAAGTGTGATTGACTTGGAGTTACATTGTTTTGTATAAGTGCTCCCTTTATTTTTCTGAATAGTGAATTATTATTAATTAAAAATAAAATAAAAAATAAAATGATAAATACTGATTCAAAAAATAATAATACAATAGCATAGAAAATACTGACATAACACTTGTTAACAATTTATTAATACTGTGATGCATAATGTCTACACACAAAAAATATATTTTTAAAAAGCTACATTAACCATTCATAGTGTGATTCATCTAAAGCACCATAAGTGACCTTTGACCCTATATGCCAACATAAATACTACATCAGATACCTTCAGGATATTCACCATGCTCTTCTGTTGAATGGAACAGGAAATATCACTAATCTATAATTCACAAAGGCTGAAAATACCCAACGTAGCACCTCTGAGTGCCAAATTAGGTTCCTGCATGTACAAATTAGGGTATAAATATTTAAAACACAATTACAACTAAGTAATGTAATAGACAGCATAAATAAAAACACCTACATGTTCACTCTAAATCCTGAAAACAACTTTTGTGTCACGAGTGTTGTGAAGGAAAGCACGAAGGCAGATTTGAATTCACGAAATGACAAATCTTTAATTCTCCAGACAGGCAAAGAAATAGGCAGGGTAGTTAACACACATATGAGTAACCTTTGAGGACCGACAATCAAAGACAAAACAGAATGGGCTTTTAAACACACAGGAAAACACTCAGGGAGAACTGCAAACAGGTGAGAAGCACAGGTGGACACCAGTTAATTAATCAAACTAAACAAGACAAGGAACATGACCAAATTAGTACATGTGACAGTTTGAATAGGGTTAAAATGGCATTCAGTTTATACATTTTGCTTCAAGTATTTTCTTCTTGGCAAATAACATAAACATAAAAAGTTAACTTTATCAAAGTGAAGACAACAGAATAAAATACATTAATATTCAAACTGACTATTATGGTTATGTATAAAAATAAAAAGCCTGCAGTGACTGAACTATGCTGCTTTTCAATTTAGCTAATATTCAAAAATAAGATTAAGTAGAAAAATCCCTCTGAGGAACAAATTAGCATCACAATGATCTTCTAATCATTTTCCTATTCCCACCCCCTGAATTCTTTACAGATGTATTTTAATCACTGCTTGTGTGATTAATGTAATTGAACTTTTTTTTATATCCCCGAGCCTAGTATGCATTCTCACACATGACATTTAGGCACTTTAAAAGAACACCTGCTGAAGAGAAATGGTGTGCTGACCCAGTTTGACTTGAAACGATTCAAACCTTTTCAACGGAGGAACCTGAGGTCAGACATAATAGAGCCATTTAGGAGCAGTTTTGACTGCTCATTGGGGAATCTCTGAAGAGGTTGTGCTCTGATGCACTGGAAAGGCATTCGATGACAGAAATCTTTTACGAGAGCGCTGCGCTCTGGGAGTCTGCTTTGGAAATGGCCTGCATGGAAAAAGGGCACTGAAAACAGAAGCGTGAATGTTCAAATCTGGGCAGAGAGCTACTTTTTGGTTTTTATAAATGTGGATAAATATTTAGGCATATGACACTCATTTCTACTCGATATAATGTATATAAGTATAGGGCAGGAGATGATTTTATCCATATGCAATTGATAGATTGTGACTGGATGGTGAAAAGAAGGGATACACCCTAAATAAACTGAAAATAAATCTTTTTTTTTTTTATTATGCAAATGAATTTAGATAGACAGGATGAAAACGATTATTATGTTTTTTATTAGATTTAACATTGTTATTGATAGTTATGGCAAATAATACTGTATACTGTAAATGTAAAAATAGAAAAAATGAGCACAGTTAAATATAATTATTGTAAAAACAATATATATTTTTTAGATTAGTATTATTAAATTAGTGATTTTAAATAAGCATTAGATTGCAGCAAAACATACTTATTTCTTATTTTATTATTATTATTTATTGACAATATTAAAGTGATTATTATTACCTTTTTTAGATTAAATTTTACAGGGTTACTAAATTATGAGAAATGCGAATCACACAATTACATATACAATATTGGCTGTGTGTCTGTGTAGTATATATATGCATAATTGATCTAAAATATAAATAAATAAAAAATGATGAAAAAAATATATAATTATAAAATAATTAAAATTGGAATAATTGAAATTGCTGTTTTGAAAATATTTGCATTATCTGCATTGTGGACAGGTTTTATAAAAGTAAAACTTTGACTTTCTGTTAAACTGTGGGAGCTGCATTTCTGTTCATGAAACTGTATTGAAATAACGTCTTTCCTTTGGAAAACCACAGAAGTTAAAATGAATTAATAGTGTCAGAGGATAGAATGTTTCCCTACAGTATCTCACTTTCATGCGGCATTTGTACTTGGTGAAATCTTTCAGCTGCGCGTGTCTTTGTATGCTGTGGCACGGTGGAGATAAGCGGTGAGCTGCAGGGTGGTAGGATGCCAGTGTGCCACAGCGGAGGACCCAGCATGCCAGTGCTGCTCCCTCCTGTACGTCTGACTGGAGCCAGTCACTGCGGGTCACTGGCGTCTAATCTGTCACTGAGGGCATCTAGCTCCTGCCGCAGAGAAGCACATCAGCAGATGGCTCTCTATATGAACTGGCAGTAACATAGAGAGAGAGAGAGAGATTGGGTGGGCATATTTTGTCACAAATACAAATAAAGTAAAAAAAAAAATTAATTAGTGATTAAAGATTGATCTAATATTTGTGTTTGTATTGTGTATATTTATTATGCATGTATATATTTAAGAAAAATATGTTAGGTTTATATATTAAATGTATTTATATATAATGTAAATTCTATGAATATAAATAAATACATTTAAATACCAACACAGTTATGCAATCAATTGGTACGTATTCGTATGAGGTGGCAAATTCGTGCAATTTGTATGACCTCACGATTTTATACGATTTGTCTAGAAACCCAGTGACGGGTAGGTTTAGGGGCGGGGTTAATTTAGCAAAAATGTGATGAATTGGTGAGGTCGTACGAATTTGTACGAATTAGCCACTTTGTAAAATAAATACAAATTGCTGCGAGATCGGGTGTCACGTCTGGTATCCGGAGAAGGAGACGAGATTTCCAATAAGGTAAATACTTTTAATAATAAAAAAACTAAACGCCAAGAAACAGAGAACGCAACACGTACATTGATCCACAAACTTGAACTCAAAAGGACAGGTATTTATACACAGAAGGCTAATGAACTGAACAGGACACAGGTGAGGAACACAGGTGGGGATTAATCAACTAATAATCATACAAACTCAGGAAAGACCAAATATGGGCACACAGGAAATAACAAAACCAAACCAAGACTAACTAGTGACATAAAACACAGGCATAAACACAGACATGGGCGTTACATCGGGCTTGTAAATACATGCAAATATTATCAAAATATTATGTTTGTGTCTTTATGTATATACACAGCATACGCACACATATATTATTTAAGCATAAACAAGGATTAAAATTAATGTCTAATTAATTTAGATATAAATAAATCCTAAATAATAATTACAATTAGAAAAAAACAATATTAATGCCAAAATGTTCTTGAATTTCTGCAACTAATCAAAATTAAATTAATAAATTACTCATTAATACAGCAAAACATGTGAAATACCTAAAATAAACTTGCTTAAAATTCTATTTTAAATAAATATCTTTTCAGTCTGCTGTTTTTAATACTTTTATGTTTATTCAATTGAATTTGTCCTTTATTGGCAAAAATACAATTCTAAAGGCTAATTACAATGTAATTATATTAGCGTCCACACCAACTAACTCATTCTGTTTATTACAAGCAAATGCTGCAGTTTTGTTGTCTGCTATGTTAAATGCAACTTTATAGTTGCAGCTATTTTCCTTGTAATGAACTGGCTTTAACTCTAACCAATCATGGTTTATATTTTCATAGTGGCACCTGGAGTGGCTAATCACATTTTAGGAGACACCCTGCATTACAAGAACTCTCTGAAAAATAATGTTCCTCATATGTACTTAAAATATGAATGAGTGAGATGATAAACAGGAAGATCCCTCACAGAAGTCACTGTGACACTAACACTCTGCCAAAGTGACAGTGAAATGATTAGAGTTAGACCTGAGGGCATCACGGTAGCTCAAGACTTTCACTGAACAGAAGGATAAATGTGTATTGCTGAACATTTATCTGTCTCTGTGGGAGATTGATAACTATGGCTAAAAAGGAGAGAGTTCTTTTTATTTTATTTAGCAGATACATGTTGCTTCTTTTTTGTTCTGTGAATATCTGTCATCTTGTTTCTTTGCAAATACATATAAATACATAAGCACAAAAACAAGGGCAGTTCACATGACGTCACATCATGTGTCCTTTACTGGACACTTTATCTTCACTTATTGACCTTATAGTAAGCTGCATCACACAAATGTATTCACCCTCCTTTTAAAGAGATCAATATTATTTGATATAACTGATGTCAAACCTGCTGTGATGTATTTTGGCCAGAAGTATAAAAATCTGCAAAATACCTGAATAATGATGGAATAATCTAACTGGTGGGTGAAAAGAAATGTATACTCTTACAATTTATATATATATATATATATTATATACTATATGTGTGTGCGTTTCCATAGTATTGTATATGCATATATGTATATACACTCAAAAATTTGGGGTCAGTAAGATATTTAATGGTTTTTAAAAATGTTTCTTATGCTCAACAAGGCTGCATTTATAAGATTAAAAATTCAGAAAAAAATGTAATATTGTGAAATATTATTTCAATTTAAAATAATGGTTTTCTGTGTGAATATATTTTAAACGTAATTTATTCCATTTATTCTTGAATACTCCAGTCTTCAGTGTCACATGATCCTTTCAGAAATCATTATAATATGCTGATTTATTACTAGAATTGTCAGTGTTGGAAACAGTTGTTTTGTATTTTTTTGAAAAAGAAAAAAAAAAAAAAAAAAAATATATATATATATATATATATTTATATGTACATATACATACATACACACACACACTAACCAGTTACAGTATATAATAATAATAATAATAGTAATAATAATATAAAAATGACTTTATGACTTTTTAATTTACTTTACACACCAGTTGTATTTAACAATTATTACAAATTAAAATAATATAATTTTACATAATAATATATATTTTAACCTATATTTAAAATGTTCAAAAAGCACATCCATGTTATTTATAAATCATCCACACAAACACTTACAGTATATGCACATACCACCACAACGGGCAAAGTTGAATGTAAAATTGCGTGACCATTATGAGGTGTGAAGTCAAAAATAAGTGACAAGACTGTCAGCAGCTCAATCTTACAGCATGAAGACTGGAGACCCAACTCCACAGAGTTTTACAGACTTTGACTCTAAAAATCTTCTGTATATATATATATATATATATATATATACTCTCTCTCTCTCTCTCTCTATATATATATATATATATATATTATACATGCTTATGGATGCATTATTTGACATCTCTTACTTTTTTGCATATTTGTCTGAAAATAATGCAGTATGCATGCTGAAAATGACGCTACTCGCCCTCCCCCCATATTATTTCTGCACACAAATGCATCTGCTGCATCTGACAGCCCTTCAACAACTACTTTTTCCAAAACCTTTCAGCATTTCTCTCTCCCTTCTCTGTCTCTCCACCACCCTGACTATTGATTCATCCAGTTCAGAGAGGAATTTATCACACTATGGTGTGACTTTCCCATTTTCAAGTCTCAAATCAGATCCCAGTACATTACACTGTTATGACAGAAACTAAGAAAGCAGACATCTGTCACAAAGACAGATGACGTGGATGATTTACCCTTTGCATTTTGGTCTGAAGGAATAGGAAACATTACTCATTTTGCAGAAAAGAGGATATCTGAAAAGCAGTTTGACAGCTCTGATCGCAAAGATTTCTCATACATAACGGCAAAGCAATCTGTACATTTCAAAGAGCACTAAATATGCTTTTCTCTGTTGTACAAATTGTATAAAAGGCATTGTGGAGCAGTAACTTAAAAATCACATATTTTGTATCCATATATTTTTATTATTAGCATTAACATAGGTAACATTTAGAGAAAAAAAAAACTGCTTTGGTAATACATCATACAGACGAATGCTAGCACACACTTGCACAAATAAATGTACAAGGGTACAAAATGTAAAAATAAATGGACAAATTAATGATCGACTGTCAAACATGCGAACACAACAAAACAAAAGCTCTGATTTGGAGATCACTATGATTGATGATTGAATAGCTTCATTTTTAGAATGTCAGAGAAATAAATCAGAGAAGCTTTTTGAATCTTATTTAAAACGTACAAAGCGAGCTAGAATAACATAAAGCAAAACTAAATAAATAAATCTAATTCTTACAGCTGGACTGTAACAAAATGTGGTTTTTCACTGCTGTCCAAAAAATTGCATTCACTGCTGTTCATTTGCATTTTTATGCATTTCAGAGTGCTGTTATCTTGCATTTCCATATGTATTCTGACACAGTATCTACAGCATTGACTGCATACAGCTTTCCCACTTAACGTACCGAAGTTCTGCACAACGTCAGCTTTGCACTACTATGGCAACTCATAAAAATGGGTCCACATGCTCCTTCATCTAGAAATAGTCTCTTGAAAATACTAATGTTCACACAAATCACAAAAACCCTATTATACAAATAACCCTTAAAACAAACACTGCAATTGTAACCAAATTTTCATATAATTGTCAGTTTTTCCACAAATCCAACTCTTATAAAAAATACTTCCGTCAAACAGATCCGTGGCTCTGATCCAAATGTTTGTGTTTATGTACAGTAGATTTATATCTGATTTCTGGGTAATGCTCCATATATGCATATATAGGCCATAAACAGATAATTTTTTTTTTATATATATATAAAACATTATAGGTGTTTGGGAACTGTAAAATATTTTTGAAAAAAAAAATATAGAGCTGTCAAACGATTAAGCAAAATTAATTCCCCAGTTTTAGATGCAATTCATTATTTTTATATAAATATATATGAATATATACAGTGCCCTCCACTAATATTGGCACCCTTGGTAAATATGAGCAAAGATGTCTGTGAAAATAAATCTAAGTAAAAATTCCCAGGGCAATAATTAAGAATTTTCAGTCAACAGAGAATGTTACCAAAATGCCTGAAAGAGGACGTGTGTCTCTATCATCCTAATTCATGGCGACAAGGAGAGTTCTCTCTGTGCCAACTCCGCAGAATAGTTGAGTCTCAGGGTCAGAAACCCCTAAAAAAATGTTCAAACAGCATCAGTTTCAAGAAAAATTCTCAAATCTCACAAAAAACAAACTCCAGCATGTTCAGTTGTCAGACAGGACTGGAACTACTATGATCAGATGAAACTAAAAACATTATGTTTTAGCAGCAAACACTCAACTTAGGTTTGGTGAACACAGGGATAAAACGTATAACCCATGTGTACAATGAAATATACGGCTGTGTTTTTGATCTTGTGGGTCTATATTTCAGCTGGAGGTCTTGTTTAGACACATGGCATCATGGATTCTATCAAATAACAACAGATAACAAATATAAAACTGACTGACTCTGTTAGAAATCTTATAATGGGTCATAGTTGGATCTTCCATTGGGACAATAATCCAAAACAAACATCAAAATCAACACAAAAACCAGTCACTGAGCACAAAACGAAACTTTGCCATGCCTCATCTGACCTGAACTCTAAAGAGGAGAAGCACCAACATGGAGCTGGATCTGGAGAGATTCTGCATGAACAAATGGTCCCTGATCTCTTGTCAGGTGTTCACCAAACTATTACATTACAAGAGAAAACTCAGAGCTTTTATTTTGGGAAAAGGACATTGCAATAATTGGGTGCCAGTAAATGCGGCCAATATGAACTAGAGAAAGCTTTTATGTCACATTTTCAGTTGTTTTACTTTAATGATAGGTTAGAATTTTGCTGTTTGTTTTTTAAATGAAAGATCAAAAGGATAAACAGATTTATTTTCACAGCCACTTTTGCTCAGATTTACCAAGGATGCCAATATTAGTGGAGTATGATCAGTGCTGAAAACAAAACAGTCGTGTTGCTTAATAAATTTGTGGAAACCGTGCTAACTTAAAAAAAAAGTAAGAACACAAAGTTCCAAAAAAAAAAAAAAAAGAGAAAACTTACTGTCCCTAAATGTTTGATTAGTATTGTAAAACTGTGCTTTTGACACGGAATTATTCTTTTTTGTTTACCTTACCAATACTGTACTAAAGATGAAAATAAATTCTTTTCACAAAAATGAAAATGAATTTTGATCAGAAAACATATGACACATATGAGTATAAGTGATTCACAATTGTTTGATTGTGAATGCTGCTGCATTAGTAAACACAGAACAGTCACAGCTCCTGGGACTCTGAGCCAATCCCACTTTATTCAAGACTTGAGGAGTCAACAGTCTGCTCGTCGCTGAGAAGCCTGTCCTTTTGATGCCATTTAAATATTAATTACAAAACACCAGAATCAAAACAAAAAACAAAAACAAACATTTACGAACACTATAATTTATGATGTCACCAGATTTTGCTGCAGGTTTTGGCTTCAAGGCATCCTTGCTTTATGATATGTAAGTTTACCAAGGCTTTTTGGCATTTCATAAATCATTTGTTTGTGTGTGAATAGTAGGATAAAGAGGTTTCATGGGATGGTTGCCAATTTCGCATAATGTGCCAAGGAAATTGTGCATTTCAAATAAATGATTTGCTTATATAAAGTCGGAGCTATTTCCAGACTGTTTTCATTTGCTAAGCAGTTTTACATGTTACACAACATCTGTTAAAATAGACAGAAAGCTAAAATAGGACTTCAGAGCTTACATACAAACACTTGCAAAGTGTATTTCATACAGACTATTGCATTTGAATTGTTATTAAAGGGGTCATATCATACATTGCACATTTTTCCCTGAGGTCAATTAATGATGCTAGCCAAAGTTTCTTAGAGCTCAAAACAGGTTTTATGTCCTCATTCATTTTAAGTATTGTCATAAAACAAGTCCAGCTGAAACGAGCTGCACAAACTCACTGATGTGATCAGGCTCCTTGATAAGAATAAAGTCATAAAACACAGCCAAGCACAACTTTCAGTGGATGTTCTTCATATCATTGACAATGAAAATCAATTATTGATGTATAAATGTGGGTGCGTTAAATGTGTCTTATGTTCTGGATTCCACCGATTTTCTTTTAAGAAGGATGAGAAAGTTATTAAATTCATTTCAAACGATCAAGGAAAATGATATAACCCCTTTAAATTTAAGCAACCTGAATATCATAAAGGAGTAGTTCACACAGGAAATTAGCTGCAAGTTGACATTCTCAAGCTATCCAAGAAATTTTTGCATTACATCGCTTTGTAGTGAATGGGTGCCGTCAGAATGACAAGCTGATAACAACATGACTCCAGTTCATTGATAAACATTTTATGTATCAAAAACCAAAATGTTTGTATAAACAAATCCATTATTATGATGTTGCTTCTGGATAAAATATGAGGTCTTTGGTATTTTGTCCAGAAGCAACCATTAAATCTCATTGATTTATTGATTAGAATCTTACATACATGATCCTTTCTCATGACAATAATTCATGGACTGGAGTTGAATGGAATTCTTTTGGATTATTTTGATGTCTATCAGTGCTTTGGACTATCACTCTGATGGCACCCATTCACTGCAAAGGTGAGCAAGTGATGTAATGCTAAATTTCTCCAAATCTGTTTTCTGACAAAGAAACAAATTGATCTACATTTTGGATTACCTGAAGAAAAGTCCATTTTAAAATGCCCATATTATACTGTAGGTTATTTTGGTTGTGGGAGTCCCCAACAACAGGTTGACATGCATGTAAAATCAAAAGACACATTTATTGTCTTATAATATGCATGTATTTTTACTTTGTTTGCTCAATGACTTGAAAACGATTCAATGATTCATTTTTCCAAACCTCTCCTTTGCCTGACTCTTATTTGCAGTGATTGGTCAGTTTGTTCTCATTTTCATTTCATCAAATGAGCCCAGTGCTGCTTTGTGTGCAGCGTTACTGGGCAAACAGCTATTTTTACCGCTGCAAAAGTGGCAACTTGCGGCAAAGAATGAATTAGCATTTACATTCATGTGAAAAGACCAACAAGTGTGCGGCCAATATGCTGTTTCATGTTGACATCATGGCTTGGGATTTGTTTTAAAAATAACTTGTTTCAATTAATCAGATTTAAAACTTTGCAAAATGTTTTCTGCATTAAAAATCCATAATAGGAGCACCTTAAGCTATTTTTTTGGTGAACTTTATTGATTTCACAAACAGGACTTCATGTGCTTCAGTACTTGTACATGTTCAAATGATGCGCAGAATTACAAGAAGAGTAACAAAAGCATCACCTTTAACAGTTTGTGCTACACTGCTTGTCCAACCATGAAAAGGAACTGGTTGTGAAAAGTGTGCTTGTTAAAGTAAAACACCAGGGGGGAAAAAAACAGGCTCATGCTCAGTTTCCAAGAGAGAGACACCTCACCAAAATCTGAGAGGACATAAACATCCTGGACTCATAAGAAAGGTCTTATGAAAGAAACTTCTGGAGGGTCATTCCTTTCTCCAGCTGTTTATTTCCCATATCCATTCTTATTGTTTTCTGCTAGAAAGATCTTGCACTCAACATGACAGTCAGTGAGGGGTGTGTCCTAGTTCCACATTCCACTGCCCTCTTATCGATACTTTATCGTATTTGTGCAATTCATGACCTCTGTCACTTCTAATTCCACTGTATTAGTGTTGGTTTGGTCTGACTGTATGAGCTCAACCATTGTAATAGGCCACAAGAGAGACAACAGGTCTGTTGGTGTCCTGGCCCACAGCAGGAGATGGTTTCTCAGCCTCTGAGGAACTTTTCTGTCCGCCGCTGTTAGGAGCAAAGATAGTAGGATGGCCAGCTGATGCCACCGCGAAGGTCACATTCTGGCCATTGGCACGTCGCACTGTCCTGAGAGTTTTGGTGACTTTGGAGGAGTTTTTGAAGCTGGAGCCTCTCTCTGGGGTAGTGCACATGATGAGTGCATGGAAACATCTGCAAAACTGACAAACAAAGACAGATTGAGAGCTGGGGTTACATTTATAATGCTTAAAAGGGATAATATTCTGTTAGAATTTTCTCACGCTTATGTAGTTGCAAACCTGAACGACTTTCTTTTTTCTGTGGGAACACGAAAGAAGATATTTTTGTCCATACAAGAAAAGTCAAAGCTGTTCTGGACACCAATTACCTTAAGTGTAAGTGTTTTATTTTAAATATCTTCTTTTGTTTTCCACAGAAAAAAGTCATTCATGTTTGGAGCAACATGAGGTTCAGTTTGTTGCCACATTTATTGTACAACATTGCAAAAAAAAAAAAAAATCAATATTTGATATAATAAATAAATAAAAATAAAATAAATAAATAATTTCTAATTAAAAAAGAAAATCAAGACTATATTATATATAATATTTTTTCTTGTTTTATGCAAAAAAGTATTTAATATTGATAAATTCAGAAAACAACACACAATATCATATTTTTCATCTCAAATGTATCTTGATTTAAGAATGTTGATGCAAGTAAATAAACAATTACTTAATATCTTCATGCCTAATAGTCGCATTATATTACTTGAATATAAGTGTAAGGTTTGTTACGGTATATGTGTGTGTGTGTGTATAATATATATACACACACACACACACACACACGTACTGTACATCCAACTTTATATAGAGCCGGGCAATAAAACAGGTGCATTTTATGCCAATATAATTTGGTAAAATACCTATCGCAAGTGAAGTGTATGTATGAGCAAAAAGCTTGATATAATTAAAAGTGATGCACATTATCAGAGACAAACAAGACAAAGCCTAAATGTTCACTCCATCACACATTTCATTTCTCCCTTGCTTTGCTGGATTTGCAACTGTGCAGACAAAATAATAAAACACCAGCCAAGCATGGGAATCATCAGCTCTGGAATAACAGCTGATGCTCCGTCTCCTCTAATGTGGACAGGCTTGTTTGCAAATTGAAAGCTCTACGTGCACAAAATTCATTAACTGAGGCAGGACCTCTCAGCAGGAGCGTAGGCAGTGATTATCTGAGAGTGATGCTTGTTTGAAGGTGCCAATCCCTCACCGAGCGTCTGTGTATATACCTCTACATTCCCCCGCATGCGATCACACGCTCAGAGGAAACAGCTTGCAGGCTTTGACCATCAGGTCACCACAGATGGAAGCAAAGTGGGCTGATTTAAGCTAAGAAAAACAACTCGCAGGAGATACTCGTGAAAAAAAAACATCTAGAGCGCACTGTGGTCCAAAGTAAGCGCTGCACTTTTCATTATAGATAAAGGTTTATTGTAATTAATCATAACTGACTGCGAAGGTCTCAGAGGAGTAAAACACATTTTCAGATAGGTGGTGTTTTGTCGAAATGCGAGAGAGATTTATCCTTGCAAAACAAACTTCACCATTAAATTGTGACAGATTCAGCCTGAATCTTAAAGAGAGTTTTATAAAATACTCAATCTCTGTAACAATGACCAAGCAAAATATTTTGCAAAACGCATTATGGAAGAACGAATAAGTAAATGTTTATATGGCCTTGGCTCAATACCATGAGACGGCAACAAGATTTTATACAAGTGTTGAGTAAATGAATGGCTAGTCATGAACTGTTTCCTCAGAAGGGGGGATGTAACTAATATGCCCTTCAAAATCCTCCCTGTTTTGAGAAACAGTGACTGAAAACACATTAAAAACAGATCCGAAAATATTATTTCAATCTGGAAATAAAGCTTTTGACAAACACTGAAATATTATAACATAAAATCAGCATGAAAGATATTATTCCAACAAAATACGAAAAAAAAACATATGTATTCATACACACAGCATTATTTCAAAAACATAAATCCATAAAATACAGAGTAAGATTTCACCCCTTGAGTAAACGTAGTATACTTAGTATACCTCCATGTTCACTGTATACTTATAGTCTACTACATTTCCTCAGAAGATGCAGAACCATCATGTTTTATGAGTTCAGTTTCTTACCATATACAGTACACTTTTGAAACAGAGGGAAAACTAGAGAGACACAAAGACACAGACGACTGAAGGGGTTTAGATTGGGGTCAAGGGTTCACAGTTAATGGTAGACCGCAAATACACACTTTTCCCAAGACAACTGGCTTCAGTCAGCCTGTTAATGGCCATTCTGTGTTCTGCTAGCGCTGATGGGATGCAATCATGCATGACCATGGCACTCACTGATAGTCCTCACAAAATCTCCACTAGTCTCAACAAATGGTTGTACTGACTGAGATGACCTGTAATCTAATCAAGCTTTTCGGATCTGAAAACTGCTGTCAGCCATCGCAGATGTGCCCTATGCATTTTTGTTTTGTTACAGCGGACAGGTGAGGAATGTGATACGGTTATGGTGGGAGGAATGAGTCTATAAATGGATTCAGACGCACACACTCATTACAGGGGCTGGCAGGAGGTCTGGTGAACCCCGTGGAGATGACGAAAGTGGCACAGAAGGTGGCTGTGCATCTGGACATGCTGTAGGACAGTTAACACAACTATCTGCCTGGGTGTTTCATCCAATCTGATTTAGCGCATGTGGCACATTGATTTAGCACGGTCACTAACTGAATTTAATAGGAGCCGATGACATTATTTTCGATGATTAGTATGTGTAATTCATTCAAATCAATGCTCAAATGTCAAAAGCAAATTAAGCTCTAGTGCCAGTGTTTGTGGCCACAGAAAAAACATTTGACTCCTCCCATAGTTACAATACAATGAGCCAAATAGGAAATATTGAAGTCTACACTGTTTACATCCACATTTATTGTATTCAGTATAGCTGCAAAACTTATTATACAATTATATTATATGTTCACAGATTTAAACTTAATTTTAATGACATTAAAAAAGCTGTTGTTTGTGCTGATGCAACACCAACATCAATATTGTCTGTAAATAATAAGCTCATCTCCCACAAAAAGGATTTAAAAAAAATGTATGGATGAATTAATGTAATGTACTGACAGAAATACAAGACGCATATTTTGACATTTAATGATATTTAAAGGAAGATGTAAGTGCCTTAATCATAAAATTAGTCTAATTAAGAAAAAATATTCATTTTGTTACATTATGCTGTCAGCATTATTACCAATATTATTCTAAGCTTATAAGTCATATAGGTTTGGAACAACATGGAGATTTTTATTTTGGGTTAAACTGTCTATTTAACTTACTCTGAAAGCTCCTTTAAGGATGCAAGCCTAGGGAAAAGTGTGAGACTAGTACGTATCTTAAAAAAGCAATGATTGGAGTGAATACTCAGGCTTACAATTTTTACAGCAATCAGCAGAGCGGAGAATCTGTGTGGGCCTGCAAAATCCCTTCCACATGTAATTGACATGTTCCCCATGCTGAGAACATCTGATATCTCCAAGTGTGAAAATTCAAATCAAACTGGGAGGGAAAAAATATGTGTGCAACCTCCTAAGTCTGAACTTGACTTAAGCAGTCGGAGTTCAGGGAATCATTTTTACCTCTGGCAGATAATGAGCAATAAGTTCAGTGTGTATGCTGGATCAGTGTATGTTCTGTTGGCCTGGGTCTGAGAGGAGCGCTGGTAGCAGACTTTCGAGCAGATGATGGGTCAGGAATGGAGATGATTAGCTCTCTGTGGGGTACTGAAAAGCTTGGGAGAGCAGGACAGAACATTCTCGCCAATTACGTTACACCTGCTCACAGGTGGTCCGGAATAACTGATCCCACTGCTTGGAAGAACTTCTTGTCTCTCTGGAAAGCTCTTCATTTTGAAGCTTGCACTTTTGTTGGTCTTATTGTCTCTTACACGGGGGCAAAATTTGCAGTCACTATTTAAAAAAAAATAACAGTAATAATAATTCAAAATATATATGTTCATCTTGCTTTGCAGGAAAACATTCAAAAACATTGTAAATGAAAAATAATCTGATTTGTATGGAAATCTGTTTATGGCATACAATAAAAAAGGGGAAAATATAATTAAACTCATAACTCATAATTTGGACTGTTTTCCTCACAATTCTGAGAAAGATATGGAGATATTAATTCATAATTGTGAGATATAATTCTACAAAGAAAAGTCCAAATTTGAGGTGTATAATTGTGAGAAATTGTGAGAAAACAAACAAAAAAGTAAAACATATTATTTAAAAAACTTACTTTTTATCCTGTGGCAGAAACAAGCTTCCATAGATGTCTTGAAAGCATAAACCTCACTAAATTCTGTTATGAATAAAATTTGAATACAGAAATAAACTAAACTAGTGCTGTCAAACGATTAATCGCATCCACAATAAAAGTTTTTGTTTACATTACAGTATATGTATTGTGCACATTTAGTACGTATAGATAAATACAATATGTATTTAGAAAATATTTACATGTTTATACATTTCTATATTCATGTTCTTATATTTTATATGTAAATATATGTAATATATGAACATATTTTTCCTAAATATATACATGAATGTGTTTGTATTTAAATATGTGAATGTTTTGCAAGTAACATAATTTCGAGAGGATCGCTGAACGAACTAATAATGCACGGCTGGCAGCCGATCTTCTAATCATTCCTCGTTAACTCACGTCCAATCAAACCGTTTCCCTTCTGCATAAAAACCCCAGCATTCCCTTCACCAGCATCTCGTTTTTTGCATCCCTCCTCCACCCCTTCTCCACCTACTACCCGAGTCACGCTCTCCAAGAGGGGCAAGGGTGATTTTTCATATATTTATTTTGACAAATAAAATCATCATCATCATGTCTGTACTGGAAACCAAGAAAAGAAATTGTGAAAATATTTTGTGACCCTCATAACCAGTTAACGCACAAGGCAGGTTTTCAGCACTGATGATTCCCCCAAGTACACATTGTGCTCTTTATAAGGGAGAAAATGTGAAATGTGCTAGAAAATTCCTTGCGTCACAAAAAAGAGTTAGAGGAAGCAGTAAATGTAATTACCACACAGCATGACAGCTCCTGAACCCGAGCAGTATAATAGTACTGTTATTTACTCACGGGCTCGGGAACTTTGCAGCTCGCTCACACTCCAAAACTCACTCTTTTTTCGGTACTCTTCCATTTTCCGCTGTCTTTCAATCTCCGCCGGTCACATCGACACATGCCAAGCAGATACTTGAATCTGTACAGCACTTTAAGTCTTCAACTCGCCTCAACTCACAGTTTCCATGGTTACGGGCTGGGAGGAATTGAAGACTGAAAATGACATACAGGTGACTGGAGTCTCCTCCGACAGGCAAAACCAGTTTCTCCAAGTCTTCATCTCCGGTCTTATCACAAGCAATTGTTTGGAGCAGAAGCTTAAACCCATACAGAAGAGAAGTGCACAGATATTACAAACACAACCTCTTCACATGTACACAAGTTTAGAAATAAGAACAGAAAGTGCATCTTGTATCAGTTCAATCATATACGAAGTGCTTATTTGTAGGAAAAGTTTCTTTGAAAACTTTCTACTACTTTCGAAACACAATACTTGAATAAACACAAAAACTACAGCACTGAAAGATTATATTTACTCTAATGGTTTGTGCATTCTTCCAAATGCTTGAACAAAATTGCATGCATAACTATTAGATTTTTTTGTCCAGCCACAAACGGCTGGAATACAAATCAGCCATCAGAGCTGGGATGGAGTTAAACAGTCACTGTAAAAAATGATCCATAGAGAAAATAAATAATACTGAGAAAAAAAAAATCTAAAATTTATTTTATTGTAGGTTTTTTTATTTTAGGAAAACAAGCAATGCATCTCAAAGCAGCTTTTCTATGACAATATATTTTGATTTTTAAAGGGTTGAATTAATGCATTTGTACCTCAAATAGGTTTAAAAAATGGTTCCCCTTCAGTCGAGTCACTCCGATGTTGCATATGGGAACTCGGATGAGAGACCAGTCGCCTTTGAGTTTAAGAAAAGACCAATGAATAGTGGCGTGCACTGATTGCATCCAGGTGCACCTTATCACTACGTGAGTATAAGAGATCACAGATGCAGTGCACCCGCAGACTTTCGCTTCGGAGCCTCGCAGTTTCCTGACAGAGATCTGGAAATTTGACATGTCGAAGAGTTTGAGAAAGAGTTCCTGCAAGTTCATGCTCTCTCCCCCACTGGCAGCAGAAGGTTTGGGAACAGCTGTCAGTGGGTCCTGCAGGCTGGTGGCCTTTTTCAAGGCCGTGAGCAACCAGCTATTTTTGCACTCCAAGGAGTGCAGACCTACTGAGTGCACATAGGTCCTCCCTGGGCAATCCGGGAGAAAAAAAAGAGCAATTTCTCACGGTTGGAAAGGTGTTCTCCAGAATGTCGATCCGACCGTACACTTCCGGATGTGGTAGTTTCCTCATCTCTCTGCACGGACATGATCGCTGCCTCACGGGTCTGGGCAAGATCACGCTGCGGCAGTGTTCGTGGATGAATCAATTGCGAATGCATGATCATTACTACAGTGAGGTCCCGCCGCTGTCGCGCACCCCTGCGGCTTCCAAACCTGCTCCGTTCCCCGCCAAGGCTCAATAAGCAGACTGGCGGCCTGATGTCCTATATAGCCAGTGCGGGAACCAGGGAGCAGGTAAGTGCTGCCCAGTGCAGTCAGACTTTTCTCCAGGGCTGCGTTCTCTGCATTCTTAAGTTGTACCTTAAGACGTACCTTATCGTTAGCGCCTGTTTTCCAAAACCTTCTTAGTTAAGTATACCTTCTGTAAGTCATTCGTTCGTAAGGTTGGTCTGCATCGCTCTTAGCTATACCTTATCGCTGCTGACGTGACCACCAACATGCAAAAAGCTTTTTCACATCGCAGTTTAACTACACATAAAACATTTTAAATGAACATTTAATATAAAATCTGATTTAGTATTAAATTTACATTTTTACTTTACTTTAAATATTTACACATAAAATACTTAAGTTGTTATAGCCTACACCCAGTGAATGGAAGTGTTTTCATTAATAAAGTTCCCATACACTAATGGTTGTTAGCTTTTTTAATTACTATCCTAAAGCACATCAGCTGGTAAACCACTTGACAGAAAAGGCTTAAGAGTCTAAATGAAGAAAAATGAGTATACACAAACTTTATAGCTATGGCAGCGCTTGCAAATTTGTGCCATTTTTTGGAGACCATTATGTGGACACTCTACATTCTACATTGAATTACTCCCCGGGGGCGAGACCCCCTCTTAGCCCCTTTTATAATTTCAAATAACACAAATAACACCAGAAAAGCATTTATTTTGAATAAAAAAGAAATAAATAAGAAAAAAAGTTGAAAACAATGCATTGGGAAGGGTTAGGGAGGACTTTATTTTCCCAATAAAGGTGTAAACCATGCCATCTATTTAATGATGTGAATTTAAAAAAAACAACAACAAAAAAAACATTTACACTCAATAAGTTGCATTCTGTTTTATAATGCACTTCAATCGAGGTCGACGCTATACGGCATACGTTGTGGAGAACTTTATGGCCGTGAGGGTGTGGGATCGCGTACTTGCTAAATTATAAACACATAAACGTATTTTTTTGCATGTTCATATTTAAATTAGCCCCGATAAATGCAGTTCGTACTATTTCTAAAACGCTTCTTTATAAAGAACATGGTTTTCTCAATACTTTTCCTATACCGCTGTGAAAGAAAGAGTGCACAATCGAACATCGAGGCATCAATATCAATGGACAGCACCTGCTAAGGTCACACTTAAGAAGGTTTACCTTAAGCACCATCCTAAGGTATAGTTCGGAGAACACACATAGGAAAGGTATAACTGTAGATAAGGTGTACCTTTTGAGTCTTCGCAGCCCAGGACATTTTCAAGGACATCCTTCTGGGATCAGTCCTTGCCCCCCTTCCCCCCCAGGCTGCCCCACCGTGGTCACGGCGATCAACGTTCCCTTGATTCCCCTAGCGGCCAGGATGGCAGCTTGGTTAGAGCTCCCCAGCCCGTTGTGGTGGTTGATTCGGAAGGTATGCCTCGGCTGTGCGATTCGGTTTGCCAGGCATCCGCCCAGGTACAGACGCTTCCTTTTTCACCACTGTCCACTCGGACATGGATGCCACTGTCCTGCTTGCGTAGGTTGCAGTCCTACTGGCGAAGGATGCAATCATGCCTTTCAGCCAAGATGAGGTCAGGGTTCTACAGTCCTTACTTCATCATGCCCAAAAAGAACGGTGGGTTAGGACCCATCCGGAACCTTCAAGCTCCAAATCTGATGCTCAGAGGATGCTCATTCCCGAAGCACATCTGCTTGTATATTCAGCACCTGGATGAGTTTGCGGTCATCAATCTGAAGGACTTTCACGTCTCGATTTTTACCTCGACGCAGACCCCTCTGGCAGTTGCCTCGAGGGTCGAGCGTGTCAGTACTCCCAGTTGTCCTGTACCGTTTACAACTATCTTGATGACTGGCTTATCGTAGCTCACTCACGTGATCCATTGCAAACAGCAGGGACCTAGTGCTTTGGCATCTCAGTCATCTGGACCTTCAGGTCAACCGAAAAAAAAAAAAAAAAACTCTCCCCAAAAAGAATTTAAAAAAAGGGGTGCAGAGGATCTCTTTTCTCGACATGGAGACAGACTCGGTCGACATTACTGCCCGCTTCACCAACAAGCACACGCAGGCAGTGCTGAGTTGTCTAGAATTATTCAGGCACAAGACAGTGGTCCCTCTCAAAACTTTTCAGTAGCTCCTGGGGCATATGGCAGCCATAGGCCACTCGGCCTACTTCATATAAAACCGCTTCAGCGCTGGTTACACGATTGAGTCCCAAGATGGGAATGGCACCGTGGCACACTTCGGACTGGCATTTCCCCGGATTGTCGCCGCCTATTCAGCCCGTGGTCAGACCCTGCCTTCCTATGGGCCAGAGTTCCCTTAGGACTGTCCAGGCATGTTGTGAAACACAGACACCTCCTCCAAGGGTTGAGGTGCTGTATGCAATGGGCATGCAGCTTTTGGTCCCTGGACAGGTGCCCGACTGCAATGGCATCAACTGCCTTGAGTTGCTGACGGTGCTTCTCAAGTCGCGTCGCTTCCGACCAATGCTGCGACACAAGCACGTGCTTGTCTGCACGGATAAGACTGCGACCACAGCCTACATCATCCGCCAAGGTGGTCTATGCTCCCCTCATATGTCACAACTCGCCTGCCATCTGCTCCTGTGGAGTCAAATGCAGCTAAAATCACTGCACGCTGTTCACATTCCAGGGGAACTCAACCCTGACCTCATCTCGGCTGAAAGGCATGATTGCATCCTTCACCAGTAGGACTGTACTGAACCGTGCCATGCCGTACTATGCAGTGGAAAAGCGCCACAAGATACATCTCTTTGCCTCCCCACAGTCCTCCCACTGCCAGCATAAAGCTAATAAATACTCCCTACCCCTCAGCAGGGACGCGCTGGCACACAGCTGGCCTCTGGGGCCCAATATATCAAAATTTTATTTTTATTAGTAATATGAACTGCTAAGATTTTCATTTGGACAACTTTAAAGGTGATTTTCTCAATATTTAGATTTTTTTGCACCCTCATATTTTCCAGATTTTTAAATTGTTGTAACTCAGCCAAATATCATCCTATCCTAACAAACCATACATCAATGAATGTATGCATCGGAATTTCAAAAACATTGATCCTTTTGACTTTGGGTATTGTTTTGTAGTCAAGGAAAATATGTAATTTTAATTGGCATCTTAAAGTTCAGTCAGTATATTTGCATAAATTGCAGAAGATGAATTTAACTAATAATAAATGTTGCCTTCAATTGGTGTTAATTATTTCAGTATGAAAGAAAAAGCAGAAGGGAGGTTGGAGCTTATCAGCAGTGTATAACTCAAAACTGATTCAAAACCAGGGAAAGAAAATGTCAAATTATTCAATTTCTGTCCCCAATTAAAATCTGAACCTGAGAACCTTATTTTAATATTACATCTTAATTCATTTTTCAAATGGTAGTTTAAATAATATGGTCTGTGGATGACAGCCTTGTAATTTTTCATTACATAACCCATAAAAAAAATATTTATTATTATTTATATATAATGGGCTGACTAGATGAATTGAGTGGCCTATGAACTCAATAAATATGCTATGATTTTTCCTTCTCATTTGTTTCAGCCCAGGTTTTGAACCAAAAGAACAACTTCCCCAAGCATAACGCATATTTCACATTCAAAGGTGTATTTGTACAAACTTGTCAATGGCAGAGTATAAAATGACTTTAACTAATTAGTTTCTCTGTACTGTGCTGTTTAATACATTTTAAAATAAGGTGTTTATAATGTGCTCTTGGGAATGACACCCCAACTAAAAACCTTGCAAAATATGCGAAAACTCAAGAGATCCTGCAGTCAATGTGTCCTTAAATAAATATATAAAAAAATAAATAATTTTTGTTAAAGGCTAAATATAGCAACGAATAGAATGAGATTATCATAATAATACAGTAGCAACAAAAGGATATGGACACTTAAAGCCATGCTTTAATTGAATTTACATACATTAGCTAACAAAATAGCAACTGAACTAGAATTAAACTATGTTTAACCTTTTCTCAAAACTGGCATTACTTACTTTCTGTCATTTTTGCAAATACTGGTGACTTTTTTTTTTAAATAGTTGGTTTTATAAAACAAAATTATACAAAAAGAAGGTTTTCTTGCCATTTAAAGAGTGATTTAAGCATTCAAGTGTATGAAATAATTGCATAATATTGCTTATATTGCAACAAATTTAAGACAAAGCTAAAACCTGGACATCTTAAGCAATTTAGAAATTCCAGGCAGGACATATCCAGAAAAAAAGACATATAGTGATATATATATATATATATATATACATATATATATACCCTATGTTCACTGAAGGTTAAACAAGCATCTATGCACCCACCTGTTTGTTCATGAAGATGTAGATGATGGGGTTTATGACGGTGCTGCTCTTGGCTAACAGAGAAGGAATGATGCTGGCAGCTGGTGTGACCAGGCCGGGACGCCCGAACGTGGCCAGCAGGGCCATAACCCCGTAGGGTAACCAGCAGAGCAGGTAACACACCACCATGGTGACCACCATGAAGAGAACACGCTGCTCACGCTTTCGACTCACCGCCGTATTGATCCTGCTCATCTTAGTGATTTCATGAGGGAAAAGAAAAGAAAAATAACAAGAATGTGTGAAACATGGCATCACACTGGGCAGCTGTGTCACTGCTTCTTTAGCCAAAGAAATAAAACTGTACATGCAGACATTCACAGATTAAATGCCTCATTGAACGTTTAGCATATAGCTTCAGGCCAACTGGGCAGAAATTGATACAGCTATGAAATCGATTACTCTGCTTTGTAATAGACCCTTAAACACAACAATGGGCGAACAGAAGGTCCATTACACCATGTAGAATTGCCTACTGAGCAGGATGCACCATTTTTTCAGTGTTGTAGCACTTTGTCTAACACTAAGTGCTCTTTTGGTGTAGGCACCCAAGAGCTGAGAGTTGCTATTTAGTCCCTGAAGTTTGGTGCAATGATGTTCTGCAGTGTCATTTCCTCTCAGATTTCAACTTTTGTTATATTAAGAAATGTTTCTTGTACAGCAATTTCTGAAAGATCATGTGACACTAGGGACTGGAGAAATGGCTGCTGAAAATTCGGCTGCTCCATAACAGGAATAAATTGCATTTTAAAATATGTTGAAATAGAGAAACTTTATTTTTAATTGCAATAATGGGTTTGTTTATCCCAAAATGAAAATTCTGTCATTAATTACTCACCCATTCCAAACCTGTCAGACCTTCGTTCATCTTCGGAACACAAATTAAGACACACAAATATATCGTCTGCGATGATATCATAATTGTTGTTTTAATGATGTGCGATTTGACATTATTGAGTATTTTGCAAAGAACATTCAAAAGATCTCTATAGAGTACACTTATACATTACGTGAAGTCTAGACTAGTGCGCGTGTGCATTTAGTGTGTGTTCTTTCACTGTGTGATTCATTTCATTAAAAAATATCTTAATTTGTGTTCCGAAGATGGTTTGGAACGACATGAGGGTGAGTAATTAATGACAGAATTTTCATTTTGCATGCATCTGTGCATTTTGGATGCATCTGTAATCTGTACATGCATCTGTACTGTACCTGTACTGTACTTTCAGTCAACTGTAATGACTGAAACCCTGCACCCAGAGGAACAAAACTGTGCTTTGACTAAGAGCTAATTAAGAGCAATGGAGTGGAACAAGTGTGGCCCTTTTCTCACAGGCGGTCCTCGCAAGACATTTCCACCGTCCACCTTGAGAAGACCAACAACTTGACAAATTATTACTTAGCAGAATGTCAGATCAATGTCAAGTTGCTAATAGGCTCCCCATTGAGTTGCGCCACAGTTTCCGGGTCTTTTTTTGGTGGTCACATTAAAAATTAGTGCTATATGCAGAGAAGGGCAACACTCAGGGGTGCAGGCTGTGAATAACATGGCCTGTAAGGTGTGAAGGCCTGTGGGGGTGTAAAGTCATAGCGGCAGACATCACCAGAGGCCACAGCCAGCGGACACACTACCAATTAAAAGTGAGGGGAAGATGTGACGGCTGTATGAGATACGGCGTTGAGGTGGGTGGACAAAAAAGGGCAGTTCGTACCCCGCAAGACGTCCACAACTTCCACCCAACTGACGTTTGATTGACAGGTGGAAACCTCACGGTCACATTAAATACAGGATTCCATGTAGAAGACCGACAACCTCAAATGTGAATCTCAATAGGAGATAGCCTGTGTTGGTGTGTGTCGGCTTTCTGTAATCCTCAAATGAATTCCAGTAATTACAGCACAACTCCTGATGAAACATTATTGCTGGGGAATAGCAATTATAAGCAGTTATTTAAAAGTGCAGAGATGCTACATGGATTAAACAAGTAAACTGTGAAATAAGGTCAGAAAATAAGCTTTGGGCAGGCCTCGACTGACCATAGGGCACACCAGGCAATGCCCGCTGGGCTGGCGCACATTTTTGGGCTGGGGCTGTCAGTCATAATTTAATATTTTTTTAAAAGTTTATTAGGCCAGTTTATTTATTACCACAACGGTAGAGTACCTGAGACACGAATCGCGGCCCATTGGTTGACTGTCTTAAAGGACATTGAGTTAGTCCAATGAAATCTCAGGCCACGCCCTGCCTCACTACTGGCCAGCCCTCATCTCCCCTTGACCAGTGTTGCCAACTTAGAGACTTTGTCGCTAGATTTAGTTTTTGTCGTAGATTTTAGTTTAATTTGATTTCATCAGACAACGACTCGATTATAAATCAGGATTTTAGTCCAGATTAACATCTAGTAAAGTAGAGCTAGTTTAGTAGGCCTAATAATGGGGTGCATTTCATATGCCATTCTGACAACAGAAACAGTGAATGCAGTTATATTGAGAATTTGGTGCATTAAATTACATTATGTGACCACAGAGAAGCAAGATAATATTACGCACTGACGTAATGAATATGCAAATTGACGTATGATGTCATCTAGCGATATCTAGCGACTGTTTAAGCTGGATTTAGCTACTTTCGATTGAAAAAAGTTGGCAACACTGCCCATGACAAAATCTGCTAGTTTGAGATGAGTCCGTCTATAACAATGGATAAACCAGAAAAGAGCAAGCGGGGTGCGGAGAAGCTGCGGGAGAAAAAACGCAAAAGCCTAATGTTACAAGTGGAAGCAAAATGTGCGAAAATCACAGAAATGCTACAAGGTGGGAATTTTGTCACTGAGGATTTCTCTTAGAAAGTCTGAGTATTGTAATGAGAGTAATAAGACTGTATAATAACAATAATAATAATTAAGAATTTTTTTTTACCAAGGTTATTCGCATCCATGCAGGTTACTGTGGTTTAATGTTTGAAACAAAACAGTGAGCGCATATATCCTTTGATGTGTCATACGCCATATTGTTTAAATAATCATGGTGGGCGGCTATGACCAAAATGCCAGGGCCGTTTTTTGGTCCCAGTCCAGCCCTGGCTTTGGGAACATTATAATAATCACACAGAGTATGAAAGCATATGCTCAAAACCTCATTAGCATAAATTTTTTTTTTTTTCCTCTGAGAAACCAGATTGAACAGATTAGCCAAAATCTGATGACATCCAGAGCTGTCAAACTTCTAAAATGCGCCTGGAGAGTCGCAAACTGCAAGAGTCTACACAGGTTGCATCAGCAGAGCAGGCGAGTACATGTAAATCCAGGCATGTGTTTTGTGGTGTTGTTGTGGTAATGAGACTCTCCCCTCTGGGTGCGTGTGAGCCCTGCAGTCAGAAGGTGGCAAACCCAGCAGGATGGAGCGCTGTGAAGGAGATGCTAATGCACGTGGCAGCTCCAGTGGCTGTCAGAGAGCATTTGGCCAAGGAGGATCCCTCGGGTACAGTATGTGGGTAGGTGGACAGGAAACATTATGTGGCTAGAAAGATTGTGAAAGCCGTTTAAGACCTTTAAGCTTAACTTTATTTCTGGAGATCTCTCTCCGTTAGGAAAAAGAAATGTCTGTCAGCAGTCAGGGAAACGTGGGGAAATCTTTCAGTTTTCTGGTAAACCTGATATTCTGCTGATCTGGTGGAGGGTTAAATTCTAAAGACTTAAGTTTCTTCTAGACTGCTGAGTCTTTAGAGTCACTCTCAGAGAGTTGTGAACATCAGTTTTGTAGTGTATTGTGTGAGACTCAGGAATATATAGAATAGTTGGCCACTCTTGTATTGACACTGAGTTTGAGTTTAGTTGGCCAACCCCTTTCTTGCCTTGTAAACTTTATTCCTGTTGTTATCGCTGCTGACAATATAAGAAAACTGCTCGCCTGTGTCTAGTCTTTTTATTGAGTTTACCCCGCAACAAACAACAAGAAGTTTGGGGTCAATGTTGTGAAGCTATTCCAGAAAATGTTTTGAAATGTTTCAAGTTTAGATGAGTTTCAAACGCTGCCCTGTTCCATTTACAGTATTAGCAAAGAGACTGAGATTGAGAGCTTGAGAGGTTGGAAATCAAATCGAATCAGGACTTTAGGGTCGCAAAGGGGTGGAAAATTTGCAGAAACTCTCTGAAATTGTCTAAAAGTTTCCAAAAATCCAGGAATTTTCCAAAGTTTCTGAAATTTTCGAACCTGAGAACTTCTTAAAATCATATCGAGTCAAGAAATCTCTAGCAATATTAGGGTTGAAAAGGGATTTTAAAAATCTCAGAAGAGTCCCACAATTTCTGTAAAGTTTCTGAATTTAAATGTATTTAAATGTAAGGTCCACAAGTCAAAACTTTAACTCAGGATGCCCAAAGCACAACAATGTTGCTTATAAGCTATTGGCTCAAACTTTTTTGCAACCTTAATCAATATCTTATAAATGGTCATGAATCTTATCTATACATATACAATATTATTAATTTCATACGAGAAGCCATTACTTGTCACCAGTCTAAAAAACGATAGTTGAACAGTTTATAAAGAGGAAGTAAGTCTGAATGTTTGCATGAAGTTCGTGCTCAGTTTGTTATCATCAAATTATTTCTCTGAGCATGCTATTGTTGGCAAATTACAGTAACCTCACATCAATTATGCAAACAGATGCATCTGTTTGATGATAGAAATGTAGTCATTAAATAAAAATAGCAATAATTTGGCAACAGAACAGCGGGCCCACACACAATCTGCACCCACAGAAGATTCACAGAACTGGAACACCCTTCATTCACAAAATTCTACACATCCTCAATCCCTGTCATGCTCGATTATTACATATTCGGGCTAATTTGATTATGTTTTCAGCTACCAATTTTAGAGTAGTACTCAGATTAGCACATTTGAACATGCTTAAATCCAATAGCTAAATCAACACAGAAAATAATCCCCAGAACCCCTGGGCCTATTAATCACTAAAGCTTATAATGGGAAATTTTATTTGTCAATAAAACTCTGACATCTATGACATGGGAATTACACTGTTACAAATATTATCCTATGTATCCCTCTCTAACTACTGCCCTACATTTTACTTAATTAATAAGAATAGAAAATGTCAAGTCCTAAAGTTTTGTTTTTAAAAAAGGGATATGCCAAAAATTATACAATATTGAATAAGGAAACATTTGCTTGTACATTGTTTGGTAGAAAAGTCCTAAACAATTAATTAAAAAACAAAGGTTTTTTTTTTGTCAGTATAACTATGATTTTTATAAAGTCACAATTGCAAGTTATAAAATCACAACTGCATGAAATAAAGTCTGAATTGCTTGATATAAAGTCAAAATTGCGAGTTAAAAAGTCACAATTGCATGACATAAAGTCAGAATTGCGTTGTATAAAGTCACAATTGCGAGTTAAAAAGTCACAATTGTGTGATATAAAGTCAGGATTGTGAGAGATATATAACGTCAAGACTTTATATCTCTTTATGATTTAAAATTCTGGCTTTTTTTTTGTGAGATATAACTTGCATGTAGTAAAATTTTGAGAAAAAAAAAGACTGATATGTTCTCAGAATTAGAGCTTATATCTCACAATCCTGACTTTAAATACACTTTAAATAAAAGATAAAATTAAAAAGTCAGAATTATGAGATAAAAAGTCACAATAACCTTTTTTAAATGTTTTATTCAGTGGTGAAAACGAGTGGCGGAACAGAGCAGTGGGCAGCCAATGCTGAGGCTCCCAGCGAGCAGTTGGGGGAACGGTGCCTTGCTCGTGGTTTTAAAGGTGGAGAGAGCACTGATATTCACTTCTCCCGCCTACAATCTCTGCCTTTGGGTTACGAGTCCAACTCTCTATCCATTAGGCCATGACTGCCCCCTAAAAAGTGGTATAAAAAGTAAATAAAAAGTGGAAAAATCTAAATACATGTTTTATAAATTCAAATAAATAAATAGATCTGAAGAAACCAGAAAACAAATCTTCAGTCAGCTCTACAGCATCCTATATGATTTGCACTGTGGTCTCAGACTTTAGTTAAACGTAAAGTACCAGCAGGAACTGCCAGTAGAAAACCTCTCTCTTTCTCTCTCCCACACGCACATAAGTGAGAGACAATAAGTAAGTAGCGAAAGAGAGTTGATAGTTGAAAGATGGATGGCTGGAGTGACAGGTGAAACTGTGAGAAGCACAGAGCAAAGACTTAAAAAAAGTGGCAGCCAGAGAGAGAAGAAAGGGGATGGTATAGTGGAAATGGATGAGGAGTAGGAAAAAAACAATGAGAGGTAAAACTTAATTCTAGACCGACCTATTTCAGTATAGGATAGGATGCGGACGATCGGCTCTTGATTGATTTGGGGCATAACCTGAACTGTCGCCACCTGCACTAAACAAATACAGCGGACTAGATCATTAAATCTCCTCTCTGACAGGTGGGCAGAACAGTTGTGAATACAGCTGCTTAAAAAGCTCCCAGGAGAGAGTGTTGCTCTGTGCCTCTTTCTTTATTGCTCCTGGACTGCCTGTATTCTTTAAGGAGCTACAGTTGCTTGTACAGCATACAAAAATCAATGCCTTTAAGTAAATAGTATGGCAAAATGAGTTCATCACAATAATGCCTGCACTTTACTCTCTGGCCTTGTGTAAACCAGCGACGAGGGTGTGTTCAATAATACAAAACTAATCTAATTTTCTGTGTGTAATTATACCCCTCTATTTGTCACAATATTTTAATGAAATAATGTCCACTAATTATAGACTGATAACAAACCCAATTAAATGCCAGTGATATAAATTACACAAGGAAACAGTCTGTGCAGGATTTTTACATAGAGAGGCATAAACAGCATTAATAAATAAACAAGCCCCAAATTTAAACTTTTTATTTAAACTAATTTAAATTTGTTTGCATTCAGTCCTGGAATATTACGTTATAAATTATTATATTATTTAATCATCTGATGCTGAAGACCACCTACAAATTTCATAATCAACCTTTTAATAGTTTTGGAAAGTTCAATCATTTTGACATTTTAGTGAACAAGTTTGTTTTGGAAGTGTCAATGAATTAATTCTTTTGTAGTCAAATATTTACAGAAATTCCATTTCATTAGTTTTCAGTTCATTAAGATATATTGTAGTACAATTATAATTGTATTATTGTATTTAGTGCAAATGTACAGTACCTACTCAAATTGTCCAACTTAAAACTGCTGCAACATTCACCACCGTAACAACAAAAACTGCTCTAAACAGCACAAGATATAATATGACAACACAGCACATTTTCAGAATTGCCTTGTAACTTTCTCTTTCAGGAGTGCAGAGTAGCAATTCAGCTGTGGCTGTAATAAGGACATGTGACAACAGAGTTTTGTTGAATTTTCTGATATCCCGAGGACTGTCTGTTCTGTTTGAAGCATAACAGGGGGATGAGGAATACTGAGAGAGAGATGGGTGCCCAATCCTGATCTGGAGAGCCAATGTCCTGCAGAGTTTAGCTTCAATCTGCCACAACACACTTGCCTGGAAGTTTCCAGTAATCCGGAAAACCTTAGTTGGCTCAGAAGTGATTAATTAGGAATGGAGCTAAACTCAGAATAGTGGCCCTCCAGAAGCAGAACCGGATACCCCTGGTTAAGAACTACCACAGTGCTGACAGTATTAAGCTATCATTTATACTGTAGAAGTTCATGTCTTTCATATCCGAAGGATGAAAACATCTGCCCACTTAACCTGGAATGCCAATTCTCCAAAAAGACTTAGACATCATTGCCAATGGCATATGAAAGCTCCTAATTAAAAGGGATTGCACTGTTAATTACAGAATAATTAAGTTGGAAGTCATCAGGCTCTATTTCAAAACAAAGAAAACAGAGACAGCAGCTAGCATAGTACCCATAAAACCTGGATCCTGGATGTTTAAATCTTTTTAAACCTAAAGGATGTCTTCCACTAGGGAAAAAACATGACCTTTCCAATGTGATTACGTAATGTTTGAAGATGTGGATGTGCATTGAAGAGCTAGCAAGATGAGCATTTGTGGTTAAAGAGTTACTCCACCCCAAAATGAACATCAATCACTTACCCCCATGTTGTTCTGAACCTGTTAATTCAAAAGTATGTTCTGAAGATGAACAAAGCTTTTACATGGAGTGTAACCCATTAAAATGTAAACAAATTTAATAATAAAAAATATTGATTGTTTTACTACATGAGACCATTATTCCTTAGCTACAGTATATATACTGTAGTACTTTGAAGCTGCATTGATACAGCAATTGGACCATTAACCCATTGGCTCCCAATGACATCCACTGGAAAAATCCTGGAAATTTTTCCTCGGAAACCTTAAAGAAATAGTTCACTCAAAAATGAAAATTACAGCCTATTTTACTCACCCCCAAGCCACAGTGTATGACTTTCTTCTTTCAGACGAACACTCTCTCTCTTTTTTTTTATCCTGGCTCTTCTAAGCTTGGTAATGCTTGTGGATAGCAGCCATTATCTTGAAGCTCCGTAAATTGGATATATCCGTTATGAAACTAACCATATATACGCCTTCAGGGGTTATCACAAATTATTAACCTAAATAACTGACTTAAATTTTTATTCACGAGAGTGCCAAGTTTCAGCATCTTGGCATTACCAAGCTTTAAAGAGCAAAAATATATATTTTTTTAAAACTCAGACTGTGTTTGTCTGAAAGAAGAAAGTAAAATATGCTGTCATTTTCATTTTAACTATTCCTTTTATTCCTTTTTGACAGAAGAAAGACATGAAATGATCTTGGATGAGATGTGAGTGAGTAAATTCAATTTAATTCTGGAATGAACGAATAATTTACGTTGTGTATTCCAGCCTTTAGAAAGAAATGACAGCAGACTATAAACCCTGATGAAAGCCAACCCTTAAACCTAGAGAAAACTGGATTGGACTTTCCCAATCTAAATCTATCAAATTCTAAAATCTAAAAATGAATCTGCAAAACGACTCCCTTGATAGCTAAAAGGTCAACACTTTTCACAGCTGGCATCACGCAGCAGATGTAAACTTTGTTTCTCTCTCTCGTTCTTTCTAACCAGCCGGTCTCTGTCCAAAACAGACATTTCTATCTCGAAGGATGGGGAAAACTAGCATGGCAAATCCGCTGGGTTTTACTCCCTACGTTTTCCCAGTGTGCTCTGTTCCACCCACAGTTTGAGTTTACAGAAAGAGACAGGCCGTGTCCGAGCAAATGAGGCTGTTCTTTGGGAAGGCAGTAGACCCCCTGTCAGGTGACATTTTGGATGGGCTAGTCAACGACTGAAAGGAGTGACAAGAGCTGGGAGGGAAACTGCATGTGCTCTATACGCAGTGGATACGCACCTATCAAATCTTCATTCAAACTTACATAACACTGGCTCTTTCTGGGGGACGAAGGGACAAATCCTGTAGGTCTGCTTACTGTAGGTGGCATTCAGACTGCCACAGTAAGGTAGGGTGTGCCGATTGAGAGCCCAAGAAGCTTATGGCCTTATTGATCACGAACGAGAGTGAATAATTATCTAATTGATTGCTTGTAATGCATGCAATTAAAAAGAGCCTTTAGTTTAATTGAAGAGCTGGTTACTCTGTAATATAACACCATGTGGCATTTTTATCACCACCTTCGAGATTTAGCAGAGTGGATGGTGAATATATCTGGCACCTGTCCCCCCAGGACTCCACCGCATCGAACGGTCGGAGTCGCATCTCGTATAAACACACGGGGTGCTAATTGTCTAAAAGACTCAGAGCTTATCAGCATTCCGTCTCTGCGCCCGTGGTTCAATACCAACGGAGAGGAGCTACAAATCACTCTTATACTGTGGAGACGACGCTGTAGTTATCTGATCCCACGTTACGATTGGTCTATAATTGGTTTGCATTAAACGACATCCAAATAAATTGAAAGTAGCGGATTAGGAAAATGCCTTTGATCAAATGCATGATTTTATCATCTTCAGGATACCATTATGCTAATGATTTTGTGTGAGGTGTCATAATGCTCACTCTGTAAGCAACTTTGTGAATCAAATGAAGTATAAAATGAAATTTAAGTTTGAGAAATCTTAAAAACTTAAGGGCACAATGTGTAAGTTTATGCCACTAGAGGTCGCATTTTCAAAACAATAACAGAGGCAAAGTTCGATGACGCTATGATGGAGCATGGAACGTTGGGAGATGTAGTTTTCACAAATCATGTTCACGGATAAAAAGCTCATTTATAACTGTTTTATCATCTTGCACAATGAATAATATATATTTGCTTACCCATCTATTAAAACACACACGAGAGCGGAGTCTCTGTCCAGGCCGAGTTATCGAGAAGCTCTCTCCATTTCGGAAATGCCACGTCGATATTTGTTCTCGCTTTATTTTGATGACGGTTTGTATACATCAACGTTTTTTGGGATTGTGGAGAGTTCAATCATGATCAATGATATCAAAATGCACAGTAAATAACTACCACTTCCGCATTTGTCCACGCGTGTTGCTGTAGTACTCATAGGTGGAAACCGAGGATAGCACGGATATTGTGCCATTGATAGGCGACAATGAACAAGGAGAGTTTATATTGTTTAAATCTGAAATTTACAAATCCTACATATACACAACTGCGGTTTTGGGATATTTTATTACAAAAAAACATACATATTGTGCCTTTAAAGCGATAGTTCATCCAAAACTTCTGTCATTAATCACTCAAGTCATTTCAACCCTGTAAGACATCTTCGGAAAACAAATTGAGATATTTTGGATGAAATCCATGAGCTTTCTGGCACTGCATAGACACCGATGCAACTACCACATTCAGAAAGGTCGTAGACATTGTTAAAATAGTCCATGTGACATCAGTGGTTTGACCGTAATGTTACAAAGCTACGAGAATACAACGAAAATAACTTTTATTCAACAATTTCTTCTCGTCTCTCCTTGCCTTCTTCACCGTGCATTTACTTCCACCCACTTCCTTTAAAGTTTATATATCTATATCTATATCACAGGACTTATGACCTTGTAGGTGCCCCTTATTTAGCGTTTCTCAGAAAAAGTTAAGCACTATTTCGGAGAAATGCTAAATAAAAATCGACTACAAGGTTGTAAGTCCTGTGAGGTATCTATTCTAAAGGTTAATTTCCCTTTCTCCACCCTTGTGAAAGTAACTCATTAACGGGAAATGATTTTTGCCCAAGCTTCAGAAGACGTCCCTTTGTTCCTGCTTCTATCAACACAAGCCCATGCTTAAAGTTATCTGCTTGCACAAGCATGTATCTGTCAGAGAAGCAGGGTGTTTTCACCACTGAGGTTAGATCACATCATTGATGTCTAGCGCTAAATCTCGACCTACATACAGTACAGTACTGTGATACAGTATAACCGCGGATGACATTGTGCAGAAATCTATAGATGACCTTCAGACCAAAATCACATTCAGCATGGCTTTTGCGCACCTTTATGAAGAAAGTGCTTACATTAATGCAACGATACAGGCCAGGGCGATGAGTTGCTGCTGAATGAAGTGAAGCGAAAAGGTGAATCTCTCCGTTCTGAAAGAATCAATGGCCCATTTTAGGTCGGGCTAATTTGCATAAACATGAATGTTTTAATTTCCGAACTCCCTCTGAACATCAGAGTCTATTAAAAGTGCTGAAACATCTATTTCATGCAGTGTAGTCTGTTAAGACGCAGAGAAGATGGAGCTTCCAAGCAGATTTCTCATTCATTGTTGTTATTGAAAGTAATTCGGTTGCAAATCAAATGGCTTTGTTGTGTCAGTGTATTTAAAGTAAGCAGCTGATGGCCTCTGTTAGCTCACCCACACTGCGAGGGGCGGGAGGTAGAAAAGGAATTGTGGGAGCTTTGAAAGCGTTTGTGTTTTGTTTACTCCAGAAAATTGGGCCACTCTGGGGACATCAAATAAAAACTACTCAATTGAAATGTTTTCTTCCCATCTCCATGCAAATTCTGACACCATTTGCTTCCTTCTTGACGTAATGCGCTGCTTAATTTGCATTCAAGATGTTTTGTGCAAAACATTGAGAATAATTTTCATTTGTTGCTGACTGCTGGAGTTGATCACTGGACAGTGCAGGACATCTTTGGTGTGAGCGGTCGGTGAAAAAAATTAATCTGGCTTCCTCTGGTACAGTGGAAAATATAAAGAAGAACAGACAGAAGACTGTCTCAAGCAGAGATGTTCAAACTGTTTTTAATTTGAAACACACGTTGAGATGACTGCTGAGTGATTTTTTTAATTAATGGTGCAAAAAGGTCATTGAGAAGCTCATAATAATTTGTGAATATTACGCTAATTAAAATTGAAGTTAAATTCCAGGTAATTGTTTTTCTTGTGGAAGGTTGCATAAATCATATGCTGCATTTTCTCTCACAATAATGAGCTGCAATGTAACGTGAAGGAGTCAAGGTCAGCTTTTCCACTTAAGTATTTTACATTCTATACATTTTAATACAACACTATGATTATGATTAAGATAAAATATGAAACAGATGCCTGGATCTACATTTTTGTTGCTTCTAGTCACTAAGAAAGAACTGGAAAATGTAAAAAAAAAAAATGGCACTTAAAAAAAAATAAAATAAAAATAGGCACAATATATAATGAGCCAAATGTATAAAGAAAAGTGTAAAATAATTGCAATTATTAATTATAGTTTACTTCATATGCAGAATGAATTAAAAACTGTTTAGTTACCAAAAAAATATCTTCTTTTGTATTCAATGATGGCTGAGTTTTCTTTTTTGGGTGAAATATCCCTTTAGTTTGAACTTTCATTGAACTTTAAGAACAATCCCTTAAGAAAAGCACTTAATTAATAATTTATTTTATCATTTAACCTTACCAAGCCTGGCCAAATGTATTGTGCAACCAGTAACTCAAGAAATTAAGTGTCTACAAATCAGGCATAATGGTCTGTAATATAAGACATAATGTCTTTCTGAAATCAATACCTCATCAGCTGTAGTAGACAGTAATGGTTGTGACACCTACCTGAGTGATAGCCTGAAGTAGTCTGCCATAGCTGTAGACAATCACCACAAAAGGGAGAATAAGGCAGAAGATAAACAGACAGACGATGTAAGACATGTTGTTGGCTGTCCTGGCGGCCCAGTTGACGCTGCAGGTGGTGCCGGGACCCTCTGGACCGTAGCAGCTCCATCCAAACAGCGGTGGAACAGTCCAAACCATGGAATATATCCAGGAGAAGGCAATACCCATGGCCACCTTTCTATAATTGGTAGAATCGGCCTGCGTGGCCCCCATCATGGTGCAATAGCGCTCGTAGGACAGCACCGCCAGGGAGATCAGAGACACAACGCCTGTACAAACAGAAGAACGATACACAAACAACACAACTCACTTTTATGAGTAATAGCTGTTTGAGCTGCTTACAGATCCTTATCACCTTTGAGGGTGTGTTTATGCTGATTAAAAGGCCAAATCTGCAGCTTTATTAGGTGCACTATACATCATGTTCAGTGCTGTGGGTCAACCTTGCTTAACAATGAAAAAAGAGACAACTTCTCACCTGATCGAATGGAGCGGATTACTTGTGGATTATTGTGAAGTTTTTAATCAGCTGTTTGAACTCTCTTTCTGATGGCACCCATTCACTGCAGAGGATCAATGCTGAGCAAGTGATGTAATGCTAAATTGCTCCATATCTGTTCTGATGAAGAATCTAAACCTTAGATGGACTTAAGGTATATTTTCTGCTAATATTTTGTGAATGATTCCTAACTGAAAAATTTTTCAGTTTACTACTACAAAGTGTTATTCATCTAATTCAGTTTCCCTTAAAAACCTGCTTATGTGTGTGTGTGTTTATCAGAAAGCTAAACAGTGATGATTTACAGTCTTCTAAGAACTTATCTAGGCAAACATCAGTGCACTACACAATATAGCTTGGTGCATAATGGGCATTTTTGTTTCATCATGCTTTCTGTTCCTTTGCCATTGCACAGTGTAATGACAATAGTGCTCACAAAACCAAAGCAAATCTTCAATCACTCCTGAAACTGAAGGCAGCTATCATCTCATTGTCACTTTAACTGTGAAAAGCATGCGATCACACTTATTTGAGATGTGCCTGACTGCAAGGTTTCTTGGTATAGCACAAGGGGGGTTGCATTATTACGATCGTGACAAAAAAATTAAATTCTGAAATGTGCAGTATTAAGAAAACAAGCTGTTTCTATAATGAATAATAACAAATTCAGTGTCTCTGCAATATTGTTATTACAGGATACATTGGAGAACCTATTTTATGAATAATTTTGTAAACTTTTGTGAACTAAGTCTGAATAGAGACGGAAAAAACACAAGAAAATGTGCAGAGACACTTAGTGTAAAGAAACTTGTAATGGTTAAGAAAAAATTAGAAGTTACAACACTACCATATTTATTAATGAACTTCAAACCACACAGTTCTATGTTTTTTGTTTGGTATATAAATCCAAAAGATCAGCTTTCAGTCTTTCTTTGTATTGAAGATGAACTCACAAAGTCCTGCCTTCCTAATCATAGAAAGATCTTGACTCAAAAATGATGTTGTTCAAAGAGCCTATAAGCTTAAATATTTAAAGTACTGTATAAGCCTGATAAAGAACGTTTCAAGAACATTTTGATCCTTAATAAAGTCATCTTTCCCTGCCTGATGCGAGTATGTATATAAAATTTGCACTGAATATCCACGTCTAGATAAAGTTGTATCTCCTTGTGCCTGACAATGTGTTTGCTGTACTGATAGTTTAAAGAACAAATGCTCGATTTTCTTTTGTCTTGTAAGTATCAGCTTTGTTAGCACTTCATCATTGTCATTTATTCAAGAGAGATAGCAATAATCTCTGAAACAATTGTACAGTCCACTGCTTACAATTAACATCGTAATGGCATTACACATTGAGAACGAGTAAAGAAGCATGTTATATCACATGCATGGCAGTTTCTGATGATAGCTAATCATGAAAGCAAGTAATGAGCCTTTCCAAAGCAATGAGAGGCAGTTGCCATCAGGCTTTCAAAGAGTGGAACCAATTACAGAGGTTTTCTCCATAAAAGCACGCTTAGTTCTCCCATGAGCGTACTTTTATTGAACTAACGGTGATTTATCAAGCTTTGTTTAAAAGAGGACCCTAACTGGTCGTTGAGGCAATTACAATGCATCATCAACATTCTTTAATTACCAAGTAGGTCATATAGAGTTCTTAAACATTGATATTAAAATCGAATTGTCATATAATCACACAGACCCATTTGGTTTTAAGGGCTGCTGGCACCAGAAAAGTGGCACCTGTTAATTAACAAATGGAGAAGTATAACAGCTATTGAACTCAACAGAAACACTACACCCAGCTTTGCCCCGTTACAAAGCCTGTGTTATGGGTCAAGTACGGGACAGCACACATCTTATTTCCTTGAATACAGCTCTCCTCGCCTTCAGATTGAGTGCTAAACCCTTTCCAATTAATGAGAGGTCTTTTTAATTGTACTCTCAGAATTTCGTTTTCCATCATCATTATTTCCACAGTTTTGTGATTTACTTATTTAATGAATTTGCAACTCATTAAAGAGTTGTCTTTATTTTTATCAGGTCTAAACACATTTCAAGTGGCTGAAAAAGTGCAATAAACTAATTACTTTAGCAAGTTTAAAGCTTTGGTAGGTTTTACTTTTTTGTGTACTTTTGAGTATTTTTTAACACCCCTACAATAGCGTAGCTTACTGTGTTGTACCATATATTAATAGTATCAGATGGTGGGCTAATACTGTTATTTCCATGCTATGGCATTTACACTACAAAGAATATCATATCCATATCAAGAACTAGGAGTTTAAAATGTCAACAAGACAACATCCATTTAAAGTGATTGCTATCTATAGGCAGGGGCAGAGGGAACTAGCCTATTCTGTCTTCCTATTATGTGTAAACATAACCTATATGTTGGATTAGACAGCTTTGAGGTTTATAGTGGAGAAGTATAATGCATATTTTTACTCCTAAAAAATCATTTGTGTCCGTTTTTTTTACTTTTTCTTTTTTAAACTTATGTTATTTAAAGCAATGCAATACGCGTTTTGACTTCGGGAACAACTGTTAAACAGTTTACTTAGTAATAGTAATATGCATATTACCACAACTTGTGGATAACAGACTTGATTAGGCTTAGCAGCATCTCTCTGGCGAGAAAAAAAAGACTAGAGCAGCGCGAGCAAGAGTAACAGGAAGCTTATGAAGAGCCACGCTTTTACCTCACGACAAATTACACCAATAACGTCTATAAAACTATCAAGACAGCACACGATAGCTGCCGTGTTGACATGTAAGTGTAGGTTACCCACAGGTAAGGAGAATTTTAGAGAAATACGACTGCAGCGCTATATAAACGTGAGTAGGCTAATATCAAGGAAATACAAAGAGACCGTAAAGTGTCATGCTTGATATCTAATTATTTCGCTATCACACAGTTTCGTGTTACTTTTTACTTCGAAAGACAAGACATTTTGATGACAGCGTAATACGTGGAGGTTCCTAAAACGCCCCAAGGGAACGTGCTGCAAGTACATTTCTAATAACATGTACTGATTCTGCCAAGTAGTGTGTGTCCCTAGGTCAACATACTTTGTTGACCCTGGGACAACATTTTAATGCAAAAATAGAGTTTCGACCATTTTTCTACACCTAAACCTACCCTTACCCATGAGTAATACCTAAAATCAGAGGAAATGATAGATGACTGGCACTGATTGTAAGCCTAAACTTCACAAAAACTGTAAACTGTTTCTTCAAATCTGATTGGTTAATAACAATGTTGTCCCAGGGTCAACAAAGATGTTGACCCAGGGACATCTTGCACTCGGCAAAATCAGTTAGCGTTTCTAATACGCATTTAGAACGTCATTTGTCGTGTTAAATATCCGACACACAAATTACATAATAGCTGTTTAACGATTAAAAAATGTGTTACAATGTAGCTACGCTTGCGAGATGCGATTCAAAAGAACCAATAGAGGTGACTCCTACGCTTACTTTAATCGTTTATCTCTGCAACATTCAGACTCACCCAGGAATGAATTGATGAAGCCGTACCACACGCATCCCGCGCGTCCGATGAGCCACCGGCCCTGCGTACTGGCGGCGAAGCTGAACGGTGTGCCGAGGACGCACACCAGCAGATCACTCACCGAGATGCTCACCAGAAGATAGTTCATGGGCGAGCGCAGCACTTTGTAGCGAAAGAACAGGATGAGAACGAGCGTGTTGTTGAGAAACCCAAAAGTTCCGATGAATCCGAGGCACACCGAGACCACCAAGTGTCCAGTCGGGCTCAGACTGTGTTCTGAGCGATTCTCATCCGAGTGCGCTCTGGTCCCGTCACCTCCTCCAGCGCACCACGCGCAACTCAGACTCACGTTGGACTCAATCATTACACCATTAATTATGGCTTATGTAAAGTATTTAATCAGTTTGGTTTGGAAACAAGAGTCTGTGCTTTGTAAAGTCAGTGTAATCCATCAAGTTTGTAGAGTTTTCTACCCCATTATTTCAGTGTGACTAGAGTTCACCAAACGCTGAACGCTATACGATAGAGGTTTCAAGATGTGGTCAAGCCAATTATAACCCCTCCTCGGGATGAATGGGAGTTTTTATTACCCCCCGCCTAGCTGACGTCTATGTCTCAAGCCCCGATCTTCATATACCAACAGCACTCTTTCCTAGTTCGTTTTACACCTTTAAATTAATTACTTGTTAATTCAACAAAATGCAGATATGCTAATTAAGGGTTAAATCGATTATTATAGGGCAATACATACTGGAATCTACAAATCTGTGAAAATAAGGAGATATTTATAATTTAACTAACCTTAAAATACTTAATAAAGTCAGACTAATATTTATAGCTTGAATAAGAACAGCCACATGCATGCATATATTTCTGGTTACCTGACAGTTTTACGCCGTGGAAACTAAAAACTGGACAAAAGAGAAGAAAAAAAATAATTCCACTCTCAGGAATGTTTAGACCTGAAGATATGCAAGCTCTATTTTTCAGTCAATTACTTTTGAAGTTATGATTAAGTCATGAAACATCTGACATTCTGCTATCAATGTTCTCACAATAATAGCCTGAAGAGACTACGTAAAATATGCTAAAATTATGAGATTTTAATATAAAATATTTTCTATGCACACTTGTAAATACATTAGGTGCTGTATTAAGATTGTAATAGGCAATATATTTGATTTCCAATATCCGTATTATCTTTGCTGAACACTGAGACCAAAAACAACAACATTTGGTCAATGTAGATTAAGGAATATATTTAGTCGTCAATCTTGAACTTTCCAAAAAATAAAACATATTTGTCTGCATTTGACATAGAGTTCATAAAAACACACAGATGAGTTCAATCATTTCTTTTGTATGCATATTTACCTCTTCACATGGATTCTTTTTGACAGGTGAGGGGTCAGGAAAGCAATTTCCTCCACTATCCACCTTTTTTCCACAATGAGTGTCAGAGAATTGCTTCACAATCAATTCTATTGATGTGGGATTTCATTGTGTCTCATGAGAGGGATGTTTTCAAGAAAAGTTGAAGAACATCTAAGTGGACCTTTCTTCACAAAAGAGGTACATTTTCTGTGTCCTGCTTTAATTAGTGGTGTCTGATGCATCATGAACCCCTTTGAAGCTCTAAACTGAATCCTAAAAAAGGATTTAAGCAAAGTCAGGTTTCTTTCTATTGTAAAATGCCAGATCTCTAGCTCCTCTGGTGGAAGATAAAAGAATGTTTGATTAAGAGAAATGTTCAGGGCTCAAAATGGCCCATGAAGCTGCACAGAGGGGGTGCTTCTTTTTCCCTGCTTTTCTTTTTATAGTTTCCTGAGGGAGAGAGAACTTGTGTTGCATTGGGTGCATTTCAAAGTGCTGATCAGCAAAAGTTTGATTTTCAAGACCATGACTCCTCTTTATTAACTACTTGCAACTGTTTAAAATCAGCATTGGTTTAACTTTTGTCCTAACCTGGATTCCTATGGTACAGTTTGTATAATGTAGTTATGGGGTCAGTTTATGGGTCTTTCACATTATCTAACATATGCAATCATCCGCTGAAAGTGAGTTTGACTGAACAAATGACATGGTGTGAAAACATATACTCATTGATTATATGGACATGTTTTCATCTTTTGTCTGTACCTGTCAAGAAACAACAGTTGCCATCTATAATTTTGTTTTTTTCATAATGTTGGAATGGCAACACCATTACAAAGAAAATCCATGCCTGCAGTGTGCTTTCAGCTGGGAGGCTGCAGTTTATTGAACTTGCTCTGTGTGCGGTGCTCTGCTCAAGGTCGTAATTATGAAGTCTGATTAGTTCATATGCGTGGACATGAGTGAGGTGAAGAGGCCTCAGGATAGAGTGGGATTTGGCTTATGTCTTGTTTAGCTTCTTCTCTTACACATTAATGCACACATGAACATAAATTTCTTCAAACGCATCCACACAAGCTCCACAGATCCAAAAAACTGAAACTGTATTCACCATTACACCATTGGTGTTCTAGGCATAAAACGAAAGCCTGATAATGAGAGTGATACAAGTATGAGACAACAGAATAAAAATAGAAATAAAAATACAGACAGGAATTGACTGAGACTAAACTAAAACAACTAAAACTTACCCATGAGATCTCAACATTGCTATAGAAATGCATCACATATTTCTAAAAGGGTTACTCCATCACAAAATGAAAATTTTGTCATTAATCACTTACCCCCCTGGTGTTTCAAACCTGTAAAAGCTTTGTTTGTCTTCAGAACACAATTGAAGATATTTTGTATGAAAACCGAGAGACTTAATAAACACTGTCAAGGTCCAGAAAAGTTTGAAGGACATCAACCGTGACATCATAAAGCAACAAGAATACTTTTTGTGTACAAAGAAAATAAAAATAATTCAACAATTCATCTACCAGTGTATATTCTCAAAATGGCACTGCAGTGACGCAGAGAGAAACGAATTGTTGGAAAAAAAAATAATTTCTACATTTTCGCTCCATAACATCACGGTTAAACCATGATGCCTCAAAAAAAGCCTCCTGGTTTTCATTCAAAATACCTTGAACTGTGCCGTGAATCTTGAAAAGCTTTGTTCTTCCAAGTAAGTTTTATGAGATTGGAATGTACAGTAAATTATGGGTGATTAATGACAATACGTTTCTTTTTTTCCGTGAACTAACCCTTTAATTTACTGGTAAAAATACAAAAAACACCCTATTTATCAAGTACTAAAATAATGTACCATGATTTCCACAAAGCTATTAAAAAACTACTGAGAAATATTCTTGACCACAAATAAGCATAATAGAATGATTTCAGAAGGGTCAAGTGATACTATTAAATATAATCTTAATGTAACCTACAATTAAATATCCAATTTTTATACAATTTGTAAGAACAGTTGATTCAGTACTGTTTTATTTATCATTTAAATGACAAAACTGCACATAATTTGAATATTAGTTATTTTTCAGTACATTTGAAATGTTTTTCAGTGCTTTCAGAGTGGATCGTGGCTGGTACAGCTTGTCCACAACCTTGAAAAGATCAAGAATGTTGCTGCCAAAGGTCAATGACAAGCCTAAACACCATCTTTCTAAACTATGTCTCACTATGCCAATCATCCCATGGGTCTTTGCAACAAACCAACAAGCCACATCTCCCCTTTTTAAGCGCATTGTATGTGTGAATAGTGACTGTCGCAACAAATTTCCATCAACGCTTCCTTATGTCTCAAGATGGTCTATTCCAACAGTCCCACAGTGAATCGTGACAGGGTTACAAAGTACACTAAAATGTCCCTTTGCATGCACACGCTCAGAATAACAGGGCAGAAAAAAAGCTGCATTGTCCAGGAAAGCCAGATACTTTACAACATGGCCATGAGAAAGGAGAAAAAGAGAAGACGGAAACCTGCTGAAGAGATTACCCATAAGAAATTCAACCGGAGTAGATTTGATTTAGTTAGGTTAGGGTTTCAACTAGATACCAAACAAAAAATCATTCACCAAAACCATCAGTGTTGACGATGATAACACAAGAGGCTTATCCATGATTGCACAACAGCCCAAAGAAATAAAGTTTAGTGAAGTCAGAAAAGCTCTGTAAACAAACATATGAACAATGCTTTGATACAGTCAATAAACTGTCTAAAGCTCTTGGGTAACCAGTACATTGAAGCTTTATTCTACAAGCTATAACTGGCATGTTCAGACCAAATCTCGGCACACACTTGACAGACAGACAGAATTCTTTGTGATGCCTTTGTTTAATCAGGAAGGTTTGAGAAATCATTTTCAACATGAAATAAATATGAACATGATTTATTGAGGAAATATGCTGGACGTCCTTGGTCTTATTGTGAATGATTCACTGGTGCAAAAAAAAAAAATCATTACTTCACCTCTGAAACAACCTGTTTTTTCCCTCTTTTTTTTCTGCCCCTCCCCTTAAACCACGCACGCCATATACAGTAGATAGCACTCACAATCCCATCATTCCCAATTAATAAAGTTCTTCTTGATTACATTTATGAACGCCATGATCAGAGACTTTTACGGTGTTATAAAAACCTTACTATTCATCATAAAACATATCATAACATATCAGTTTCCCCATTAATAAGAAGAAATGTGTCTTGAGCACTGCATCAGCATCTCAGAAGGATTTCTGAAGGATCATGTGACTCTGAAGACTAATGTAATGGTGAATATTTGAAAGTAAATAGCAAGGAGTCTTCAACAAACGAAAAGTCAACAAATGCTGTTGTATCATATTGCTTGTCATGGTTTTGCAGTGAGACTTTTGCTCTCAGTTCTGAAATTTTCCACGGACCTCTGCTATTTGAGACAGAGTCCAAGAGAAACGCTGAATAAGAGAAGCAAAACTAACCGTTCATGTCAAATAAGAACAGAGGGACATGTTCCTTCCTCACACTGCCTGATTTTCACCAAAACATCTCAATTTCTCATCACGCTGGAACTGTTCTGCCTAACATGATATGAAATCCATCCGGTGTGCCATCAGCTGGGAGCATGCTGTATATTGTGTTTCCTCAATATGTGTTTGAGTGTGCTGGCCAAGGTCATAATAATGAGGTCTGATTAGATTATATGGGTGAACATGAGTGAGGTGAAGAGGCATCGTGATCAGAGGGATTTGTTTTACATAGTCTTGATTAGCTTCTTCAATCTCTCATTACCTCGAACACATGCACAGATGACATACTGTATAAGCATCACGATAGCTTTACAGGTCATCTCTGCTTTGGATTCACCCTCACACATAAACTTTATACCATAAAGGAAATGGAAAGGTCAAGTGTAACTGATGTAAAAGCAATGTTCTCAGGTCTGCAGATATAATAAAAGACATCCAATCATCTATAGACTGTGACTTAACATAAAGCAGCCTGAATAATAAAATAATAATAAATTCAAACCCTTATAACTGAAGATGTAAACAAAAAATTCATACAAGACACTCAGAAGGCCAAGAACGTAGTCACCTCAGATTGGTGACACCAGGTCCAACAATGAAGTTAAATATGGTTGTCACTTCTATTTTAAGTCTAAATACTGCCAGAGTCGTGAAAACAAACAACATTTTGGAAAAAAGTAATAAAATAGTGCTGTCAAATGATTAATATCCGTTAAGCGCATCCAAAATAAAAGGTTTCTTTACATAATACATGTTTGTGTACTGTGTATATTTATTATGTATATTTAAATACACATGCATATATTTCAGAAAATATATTTATAATATAAGCTATATTAATATATAGATAGATATAATATATAGATGTATTTATATATACATAATAAATATAAACAAAACACATACAGTATATGCAAACAGAAACGTATTTTGGATGCAATCGTCATTTTTAATCATTTGATAAACTAGGCTATATTTATATTCATATCATTTATATTCAAAATTAATATGTATAATGTATAAACAACATTTTGTCTGAAATATATTCACGCATGTGTATGTATATTTACATAATAAATATACACAGCAAACATAAAAATAAAGTAAACAAAAACTTTTATTTTGAATGTGATTAATTAAAATTAATCATTTAACAGTATATACAAAAATATATTCCATAGTGACAGCAAATTTAGTTTGATGACAAACTTCACTTTCCCTAGACCCCAGATCTAATGCCACGGTGTAGATAACAACATAGTCGCCTCCATCCAGACACAGGAAATCACTTTCAGGCCCAAACCTACAGCATATGGGAGTTGTTGGCTCCCGCTCTCCCTGCTTCCCCTGGGGTATGGCCCTGACAGGAGGAGATTTGAATGGAGGAATAACAGTAAAGAGTTTGAGAGGTCAAAAGGATGCCATTTCCACCATTAATCAAGTTCTTCTGAGCTATGTCAGCTATGCTGGTGGTGCCACTCTTCTCCAAAGCCACTGGGAACCAATCACAGCACCACAGCTGATACATTCACTTCAGCCCGTTTTACATCCTGTTGCTTTTCATAAAGTGTTGGAGATTCAAACAGGCATTTGTGAAATGTATATGTAATGCATGCATTGTAAAATACATCCTGGCCTAACACATCTCTAGGGTGAGGAATGCAGAAGTTTAATTGCACCTCTTTACACAAAAATATGGGGTGTCTGTCAGCGTAGAGCAGGGGTGCCCAACCCTGAAATCCATCCGGTGTGCCATCAGCTGGGAGCATGCTGTATATTGTGTTTCAGCATGCAATATGTTCACTTACACATACTTGTCATTTAGCAGACATTTTTATTCAAAGTGACTGATGCATTTTTGTTCCCATCTCTGCTGACAAAATTACAGAATATACTGTAAAGATTTTCCAATAATGACAGTGCCAGCCTTAAAGAAAATTCAATAATGATCAAAAGTGATAGGACTGAGCTATCCTGCTTCAAAAGACACAGAGAAGCTATTTAAAAGCATTAAAGCCTCCTCTGAAAAAAAAGGCTGTACATTTTTAAACATTTTACTAATTTTCTTTTAACTTGTACCTCCCAAAAATGATAAGAAAAGTTAGTACATTTTGAGAAAAGTGTTAAAAATCTTTCTGAGGTCATTATATTTTTTTTTTGTTAGTGTTGCACGTTGGTTGTTCAGTATAAAGACTAAAGCATCTCAACAGGCTCCTGTTTAATTAGGCTTCACTAAATCATCAGTTTAAGTGCTTTGTAGCGTTCAACTAGATTAAAGTTCCCCGCCTTTCAATTTTTTAACTGACTAAAGAGAAATCTGCCTCGCTGTCAGTCACTGATGCTTCATTGCACACAGCTGTCTGCAAATGAATGCAACACTTACTTTTTAAAGGACACAGGAGTCTGCTTCCAAGTCAAGAAGAACAAACTACCGTTCTGCTGGAGCACCTTGCCTTCTTTTCCAAAGCCATTCATCACATTGTCAATTACTGTAGGAGAAAAAAGAAAGTGCATACATAAATCACCATTATGAGTAGGGTCGGGAAAGAAACGGGCAAGGTGAGGTGACAAAGACTCACCACAAGTATGAGTCACAAAACACATAAGTTTGATCTACTTCAAAATTCCTCTCTTGCGACTGATAATGTGGCGGAAATCATTCCCAGTCTGACATATTGAACTTAAAGGGATAGTTCACCAAAAATAAAAAAAATGAAGATTGTAATTTCAAAACAAAAATATTTTGCAGGTGTTCACACTGCTTTTTTCATTCAGTGATAATAGATAATAGCTTCTTTTTTTTTTGGTTAATATAACCGAATTTCTGAGTGTACTACCTCTTTAAGAATCATCATTTCACCCTGATCCTGGTGGCTCCCCGCAACAAACACGCATCCCACCCTCAACACAAATTGCCTGTCGTACACTTGCTTAGTCACCTACTCAAGAACTCTAATGCCTAATAATGACTAAGTAGGGAGACAGAGAACAAGGTGGATGCACTTTATTCAGTCTATCCTCAATGGTAATACAAAAGCTGGAGGTCAGAAAGAGATGGGGGTGCTCAGCAGTCATTATTCATGTTTAAAGACGTCCCCATGTGCTTTTTCATGACCATCTCAGTCGCTGATGTGCAACTTTGTTTAGTGATGCATCTGTGTCCATTTCCACAGCCCATTACAAGCATCTGTCTCCATTAAACACCAGGAAGAGTGAGAATCCCCATAGAGAGAGAACAAGAGGGGACTTTCCATTGACTTCTATTGTTTTAGAGTGATTCATATTTTTTTATCCATCATCCCTTAAAGAAACATTTCTGCATTTTACATTTTCAATAAGATATTTATTGCTTTCCCGCACCCACATCGTGACACCTACCATATATAGACAGAGGACAACACAAAAAATACTAATTCTGACAATGGATGAACATCTAGTAAACGATCAGGGTCAACAGCCGAGACGAAGAAGAGGAGTAAGGATGCTTGGTGACAGAGGAATATGCAGAAGAGGCCAAGGATAGAGGCTCATATCAGTTGAAATAAGGGCCACTATTGTAGACCAAGGTTTCAATCATGACCTTACAATAACTAAAGTGTGCAGCTAAATATTGAGAGATTGACCATATGCTCAGTATGGTCTTTTTTTTTCTCAGTCACTTGGGTGCATTTCTCAAATCTTAGTATTTGCAGAATACTTAGTATTAAGGTATGCAAATTCGCCAAAACACAATGGATTACCTGCAAAAGCCTGTAACTTACTTAAAATCTTTAGTTCCTTTTATGTGGGATATTGATTGAAGTATTGTTTCAAAATGTTTGAATTATTGAAGATATGGTTGATTTCTAAATCTTTAGCTGCACCCTTCAGCCACTGTAAGCAATGACTGACAACACAGTCCACAATAGTGGTCCTTATTCATCTGATTTGTGCCTCTACCCTTCCCTTCCACCATGAATCTTTACTCCTCTTCTTCTTCTCAACTGTTGATCCTGATCGTTTTGTGGATGTTCATCCACTGTCAGAATATGTAACTCTTGTGTTGTCCTCTGTCTGTATGCTTTCCAATTGAAGATTCATGAGATGCACCAGATTCACTTGCGCAATTCATGGCAAATTTACAAAAAAAAGAAAATTCATAAAAGCAAAAACTGAGTAAGAACTCCAGAAAAATGGAAATAACAAAAGATTAGATGAATACAGATGATCGATAAACAATGAAAGACAGCAAAAAAGCAAGAAAAAAAATAAAGAGACAGATAGAAGAACGTCAGACAAAATGGACAGAATGCTAGAAATACAGAAGGAAAAGCAAGCAAGACATTTTATACCAAGGTGATGATATTTTTCATCACCTAAATTTGAATTTCAACAGAATGTCAAGACATTATTTTGCATGTTTCTAAAGCTGTTTTTCTAGCTAGCCCAAAACACAGTTATTACACACATGCTGTGTGCATACAAATAAAGATGTAGCATAGATGGAAGTGTTTTATTAACCTTAATAAAAAGAATACTAAAAAACATGCATTAGGGCAACATTAATATTATGACATCAATTTTGAAAAACCCAGTGGATGTGGATGAACAGAGGTGAAAAGCAAAAGTACTTAAAATTTCACACCACAGAGCACAGAATGAAGAAAACAAACACGTTCGACCCAAAGTCACTGCTTGGGCCAAAGGCTTCTGCTTAATGAGAGGCGAAACAGGAGAAGACGATGACTAAGTGAGAGAAGCAGACTGAATGATAAACATGTATTACGTCACACATTTCAGAGATAACCAAGAACTTTGATGGGTGCGTTTGTATATGTTTGTCATCAAGATGTAAATTAATTTGCTGTCGGCTTTTCATCAAGGTGGGAGGGGAGCAGAGAAGCGGAGCGTGTTTGGTAACACACAGTTATCTGTCGCTATGAAAATGACAGTTTGAGAATTGATAGGTATAAAGCTGTTTGAAGTACAGCCACGGTCTTATCTTAAGACGAGCCACCTGCACCCTCACATTTGTGTCCCTCCCACCAAACGTTAATGTGGAAAGTCGGACCGTCAGACATTAAAGTGCAAAGAAAATGTCACTCAATGCCCTATGTCTACTCCTCAGGCCTTTCACAATACAGACAGAACAAAAATGATTATTATTTTTTTTTTGCTTTACATGAAACGTTACATCATAAATCCATAAAATAGACTGTATGACTCATGCTGTTTATTAGCACACAGCATATTAGGATTTCACAACTTTTACCTTTTTTATGATCTGAAAGTTTTTGATTAAAAAAAGGTCAAATACTTTCCTCTATTCCAGACAAGCAAACCATTCAACTTCTCCAAAAAGTGTTGCCACTCTCTAAACTGGCAGCACTATCAAAACTTTCGCACCAGCCACAAGATAGCAACAGGCTCAACCAATGGTGTTATTTTGGGGCGGGGCTATCTGTTCAGCTAACCAATGGCAACAGATTTTTATATATGTTTATATAAACATTCATTCTGTTAGGAAGTATTTGTGGTGTGAAAATGACATGTTCCATCTTTAGGAACAGGGGCTTGTTCTTCGTACGTCGCTTAAAACATCCAAGATGAATTGAAACATCTAAGATGAGATCATCGGGCTAACTATGAGCTCACTAATCCGGTTCTCCGAGCACACCTGTTGTTGATGATTAGTATCGCTGGATTGAGTTGTCTAGGATTATTGCGCGCTCGTGCGTTGGTT
>JAUCMS010000052.1:16559713-16572399 GCA_032357445.1 Enteromius radiatus | reverse complement strand
TTTATTTATTAAAAATGAACACTGATTTTCTGACTTCTTGGCTAACCTGAAATGTACCCCTAAATATAGAATGATTCATTTATGTTTGGGTTTAGGGGTGGGGTCAGGGGAGGAGCTTCTTGGTTTTTGTTCCTTAAAAGCAAACCCAACAGGCACACAAGACATTTGATTAAAGTGCCCCTACTATGGATTATAAAAGGTTCAGATTTTGGCTTTGGGAATCCAAAACAGCATGTCGACATGCATGCAAGGTCAAAAAACACTTTTATTGTCCTATAATATGCATTTATTTTTTCTTGCATTTGTTTAACAACTCCCGGACAATTTGTTCAGTGAATTTTTCCAAACCACTCCAGTGATTGGTCGATTTCATTTAAAGCAGTGTTTGTAAGCTTTTAACGCTCCAAAAGCAGCACCTAGTGGCAAAGAATGAATTTGCATTTTCAAATCAGACAAACGCGAAAAGACCAACAAGTGAGCAGGCAACATGCTAATGTTTCATTTTGACATCCCCTGATAGCACACGTACATCTAGCAAATGTCTATTTGATATTTGCCTTTACATCTGCAAGACATATTATTTAGGTTGTTTGTTTATCTGCAATACGTCTACAGGACGTCTCCTTCAAGATAGATGTCTATTAGATGTCTTTAAGATGTTTGTGATTTAGAATGCATGTAAAACTGACATCTGAAAGACGTCTGCCAGACGTTTGTAGACAGCAGATGCTTTCCAGATCAAGAGATCTTTAACAGACATCTTGCAGACGTACGTGTGCTATCTGGGTCAACATGATTTATGATTTTTAACTATTTTGAGTTAACTTTTTTTTTTTGAGATATGATAAATTTATACATTCCAATACTGATATCAGCTGATGTTTGTTCTTTTTAGGTTTAATGGTTTAATGTTTACTCTTTAAGTCAATGTCAGATTGGTGTCAAATACTGACATCAACCAGATTCTCAGTCTCTCTGATGTCCTGTACAATGTCAATTGTCAACATCAATTACATTGACGTCCTGTGCTTGCTGGGAATCAAATAACCAAATCACGCAAATTCATACGAAATCTCCACCTCATATAAAATAATAAGACATTTAGCAGGGAATAATAAGATCACCAAACTTTGAAGTCAGAACTGTATTCGTGTTCCAAAGTCCATACGTTTTTACCAAATTGCTCACCTCAACCAAACACACATTTACACCAATACGACTGCAAAGCAGGAGCCAGTGGCACCTTCTAATTAAGAAACTCTGGCGTATTGCTAGCACCTGCAAAACTGTGACAAGCAAGTCACAAGCTAGCTGAGACTCGACATCAGTATCACATCTCTTTCTCACAAACACATTTTCATGACTAGCAAACCTACATCAAAATATGACCGGTGGAAAACATAAAGAGAGTCAAGTTATATGAACTCACTTTAGTTTGCAAAGGGTACAGCAATGAGGAACAAAATGACACCAGTTTAACCAATCCTGTTTGAATTAAACTGGTTGTGTACTCGCAGTTGTATCTAACTAATCTAAATATGGATTCAATTAAACAATCAGCCTCTGAAACAGAAAAAGCTTAAACCTGTCTTGGGTGTTGAGGCTAAACAACTACTGATTAAGCCAAAAACCTGCCCACCTTCACAATTTCACTATTGACTGAGTATTGATTTAGTAGACCAGCAAATAAGTGTCATTTATTATTTAGGGCCAGCAGTGAAATAATCCATAAATGACATAACTTCAGAGGTTAACAAATTATAGGGTTAACTGACGCAAGAACATGTCTTGCCATAACAACACCAACAATAAATATTTTATATAGTCAAAAATGTATCATTTGTAATAACCACATTTTACATTCCAATTTGAATTACATAAATAAAACAGTATATTTTTAAAAGGAGATAATCGGTTTGAATCAGTTTTACATTGATTTTTGGAAAAACAAGACAAATTTGTAGAAAACAAATAAATAGCTCACTAAGAAAAACTTGGAAGTCATTACTAAGTGTCCAATGATTTATAGGCTAATTTGTTTCCCTAACAATACACAAGGGAGTTGGACAAAAGGTAGGGTTGCACTACTGTCATAAAGTTTAAACATTGACTAAAGTAAAACCTCTTATCTTAAATTAATTTAAATAAGTACACCACAGAGTTGAGGAAATCTGGTCTTATTTAAAAAAAGCATGTGTTTGCACAAGTGCCTCCATGTCCTTTAAAGCCTGTTTCAGCTTCACTCTTCACACAAATGTTTAAATTTTGTTTGTAAAAATGCATTACATTTTTTATATCTCAAACTGTGTTTGTTTGAGAAGGTTAACCTGATCAAATTTATTCTTTTCTCACTGTCTTTGTAGGCTATTTAAGAAAAAACAAACTTGAATTTACAAACAAAAAACGTTCCAATCATGTTTTTAAATAAATTTAATAAGGAAACAAAACGAAATACAATCACTAAAAGAAATTGAATTAAATTCTAAATACATAGAGATTATTTCTAATTTGCAGTAAAGTGAGTGAAGATAGTTCAGCGATCGATGCCCAGCTTTTGACTTTGACTGTGGTATGTCTTTGATGTTATGTTATAAAGACATTCATGTTCTTGCCAAAATTCAGTCATTTTTTCCACGTGAGTTTACTTTACACCGTAAACGGTGTCGTTTGATTTACGCAATAAAGTCGTGACCACGAGAAATGGATGTCGTTACCTCGACAAAACGATCTCGTGGCCACGACATAATATCACGTTCCCACGACAAAGCTAAGTTACAGTAAATGAACAGTAGACGTCCCCTCCCGGTCACCGTAACATTACCATCATTCTTCTATTATGATAATGTTCTGTGCTTTGCTACAATCTGTATTGTTAAAAGCACTATATAGATAAAAGTGATAGATTGATTGATTGAAATGATGTGTTATCGCTCTATTATGGCTAAACGATGGACATTCAGGTACATAACAATACGCCATAGCAAACGCTGCTGGTCTACTACTAACCTGTTATCCCTCACAGCCTCGTTTCCAAATTAAAATGGTGGCGGGGTGAATATATGCAAGCTTTAATGTATTTGATGTAATCAGCCTTGTTTACATCCGGGTAAAGGGCATGTGCATAATCTGCGGCTGTTTGAGCCTATTCTTACGCAGTAATATTCTCTAAAATTGCAGAAGACGTAAGTCATAGGAGAAGAATGGTTGAGTATATGATGTTTTTTTTTTTTTTTTTTTGTTCGCAAAAAAATTATTTTCCTATTGTGGCAAAAGTTGATCCACTGATATAACATGGACTTTTTTTTACCTGTGTTTTTGCTACTTTTCTGGATCTGGGATCATTTCAGTTGTGTTGCTGTCTATGGAGGGACAGATGGCTCTGTGTGTCCTGAAGATGAACGAAGGTCTTACGGGTTTGGAACGACATGAGGGTGAGTAATAATTATTAATGACAGAACATTCATTTCTGGATGAACTAATCTTTTAAGTCATTATACTAGTCCTAGACAAAAATATAAATCTGATCTGTTTCAACTGAAAGAAAATTGCACTGACTGATCTTAAAACATAAAATGCACACCAGTAATGATTTTTTTCTAAGGTATGTTTATAAAAAACCTTCAATGTCATAACTGAACTATGACCTAATCCTGGCTTAGGCCAGGTCCTGTCTATGAAACTCATAGTAATACATATAAAACATTATTTTTCTTGAAATGGGTTTCCACAGGCAATATAAATTGTTGCTATTACTGTAGGCTTAAAATTAAATTAACAAGAGAGTTTTGAGAATATTTAATACGAGTAACAATGCAAAGCAATTCTTCATTTTAAGCATTATACTGACATCTAATGGTGGATTCGAGAAATAGTGGTGGCATCCTTTTGATGCCTTGTAAACTAACACAATACATTTTACAAAAAAAAGTTCAGTAATTTATTGTACCTTTTATATATTACAGAAATATATTTATATTCCATAGACACTGCAAGGTTTACATCTGAACAATGTGTAGATGTTTCCAATATACGAGTATATACGAGTCCCGCTTTATTTAATAAAGATGTAATGTTCAGCATTTGATGTTGAATAGCAACCATAATTGTTCAAAATCAGGTAAAATGAAACCCCAGTCACAGCAGTTTTAAATATTTACTTCATACAAAAATACAGATAATAATACAACAAACATTTATAAAGCTTTTACAGTAAGCCCAGCATTCTGCCATTCACTTCAGAAAAAGTGGGATGCAACCTACATGAGGTGAGCACTGACACAGGCTATATTCCAAAAAACTGAATTGCAACAGCAATTGCATAGACATGAACACAAAACCAGTGCAGGTAAAATATAACTACAATACTGAGCATCTGGACAAGAGGCAGATGAAAATTACAGAGCACAGAGCAGAAGCCTCAATTTGCTTAGCCAGATGTCTGTGTGTGATTGATTTAAAGTGGGTGACATACAGTCGACATGTTCTGACAGAAGAAAAATGCACATAAAAAACTGTTATTCAGTTCCATTCATGTAACAGATAAGGTCATTTCATTAACACAAACATCCCGTCTTCACACACAGAATAAGTGAAGCTTGTGATTTATGAACCTGAGCAAAATCGCAAAATGCATAATGGAGTTCAAAGTTGCCTACTTTAAGTAAGCTAAATCAACAACTGAGAACAAATGGCATTATGTCTTAAGTTTTTCTGTGATCAAAAAAACAATGAAGACAACAATTAATAATATGTGCATTTATATTATCTGCAGTCATCATGGCACATAAAAATGGGTTTATTCAAACATATATCTGACTACACAAAACTTTGACATCCCAGCTTATTTTGGCCAAGAACCACCCACTTAAAAGGAAAACATATCCTCCTGAGACAATTTTAAATTATTTAAAAATATAACCAACTGTGGGTGATCTGTGACTAATAACACCATCAAATAGAGTAAAATGAATGAAAAACTAGTAAAGGCTTAAATAAGCAACAACAAGGCCTGTCATCTGCATGCAACATCAAGTATGAGAGTTAACAGATGTATGAGCATTATACATAAATAAGAGCATAAAGGTGCAGTCACATTAGCAAAGTTTCCATGAAATTCACACAGAAGTCACTTTCACACAAAGCAGTTCGCCTTGTGTGAAATTCCGTAGATGTGACCACACCTTAATAGTCGATACATCCATTTAAAAGGTTATTATGTCTCTATAATGTACCCTGCAATGTCTTTACATAAAGTCAGTGGCATATTGACCAATACAACTAAGGTCACTCAATAAAATTCATTAGCTGTGCTCATAAGATTCACATTGTGTCTCCAATTTTCAGATTATCCCCTATGCTCCTGGATAAAATATACAGAATAAATAAACTACAAACATTTTACAGGCTGAAAGTCACATATGATGCAATGAAAAGCAAACTTTGCTCTATTTTAAAACGTAAGCAAATATATAAAACACAATCTGATGTACATGGTTCAACTGTTCACATTGTACTATTGTACTTCAAGTAAGTGAATTTTGCATTTGTCTTGCATTGATTATAAGCAGTAAAGCAATGAATATTCAAATGACCTGCGCATATCTACTGGTCCAGAGTTAATGAGCTGTAGATGAAACTCAATTCTCATTAGCTGCAATGGAATGGAGATCAGCTCTGTTCTTCTACTTCCTGCCATTAGAACCTGACACAAATCAGAGAGATATCAGTGATGAATGTATTTTTTCTACTTTCTTTTGTCTGTATAACATGCAATGAAAGTCAATGGGGTCCAAAACAACACTCAACTCCACTTATTTTCATTGTATGAACAAAAAAAAGGAGACATTTTTCAAATATTCAAATGTTCCACAGAATTCATACAGTTTTGAAATTACACTAGAGTAAATAAATGGTGACAATTTATTTTTTTTATACTACCTATGTCTAGATGGACCATAGGAGTCCAACATTTGGGTGCAGGCTTGCTCCAGATTCCAGCTACATCTCTCCAGAGCTTCCAAGCATTCAGGCCGAGCCTTCAAACCCAGTCGAAACAACTGCTCCACCTAAATCAAAAATCAACATATGTGTAAAAACTCATTATCCATGAGTAACTGCTTATTTTGAGTTTGAATAGAAGCACACAGATACCTTCAGATATTTTACAGCCTCCTGAGCGTTCCAACCATGTGCTTGAAGGGCTGTTTGACACTCCTCTACAGTCACTCCATGTACTGCCTCCTGCACCTACAGAAACACCCAATTGGTCATCTCAGAAAACCATTACATCATTGAGTAGCCAATGGTGAGAGCATATTGAGTTGCTCACTTGTTGCAGTGTTACACGGTTATAGGCACCACCTTGGGTGCTACTCGGCCAGGCAAGAATGCTAGAAGACCCACTTGTGTGGCTGGCGGATGCACTGGGCCTGTTAACTTGCTGTTGAACCATGGGTCTCACAGTGGCCATATTTGTAGTCTTTTTCTCCTCGTTTCCCTCAGAGTCCTTCAAGAACCTGTTGTACTTGTCCAGGTATGCCGGTTTCTCAGGTAGCAAGTAGTAATGAGTGCTGCTGGCCTTTACACCACCGTACACGATGGGAAGGATGCAAGGACTCTTGGCTGGAGTCTGGGCCAGTTGAGTAGAGCCGTACTGAGAACTTGTAGTGGTGGCCGTAGACGTAGAAGACATGGTGGAGGAGCTGGATGGTGCAGAAGAATAAGACGACGGAGACAGGCAGGATCCCAGAGATCCAACACAACAGAGGCTGGATCTTTGCTGAGGAGAGCCGCCTTGCGGTGCCATAGGGCTTGGAGCCCGAGAGTTGGGTTGAGACAGAGCATGATCCCTTGGGGGTATCTGAGGAGGACATCGGCTCCCGTCTTCATTGTCTCCAAGGGAAACTGACAATCTGCTGCCGTATATTCCTGCCCGCTTAGAGGGCCGCATGGGTGGGATGGGGATTCTTGGAGGGACTTGAGGCTTGTCCTCATAGGAGGAGGGCAGGATGATCTGGCGGTGCGGGGCGAGAGCTGAAGGAGTCGGGAGGGGTGAAGATGGGAGGGAACGTCCAGTTGGAGGGACCCGAAGCTTCACCATCACCTCCCTTTGTAGCTCCTTGAAGATGTCTGCTGATTGGGAAAAGGAGTGTGTTTCGTCAGCACGCTTGCTTGGTAGGAAAAGATTGTCCTCAACGTTGCGTTTACCATCCATTTTAATGCCATCTTCTGGTTGTGTCGGTTCAGATACCACATTTTCCTGTGACACAGATGCATTTATGGAGCTTACTTCCATATCATCTTGCTCTGCACACTCAACAGCCACCTCGTCGTATGCTGGAAGAGGAGGCAGGGGCCGCATGTCCCAGTCCACCACTGGAGTAGGGTGCATGGGGTTCGGCAGAGCTCGATTGGGGCTTTGCAGAGGCGCCATATCTAAGATTGAAGCGGCGGCGTAGGTCGCTGGTGGCTTCGGTGTGCTGGGGTTGGGTGTCTCAGTAATAGGTGAAGGTGACGTAGAGCTGAAACTATCATCTCCAAAGTCGATGAGTGAGACTTCGCTAAGGCGGTCACTCGGACTACTGCTTTCCCAAGGGCGGAGGCGCAAACTCAGATACGTGGGAGTCTTAAGAGACAGCTTCTTCACACCCGTCACTATCAGATCATCATCATCGTCCAGTACACAGTCATAAAATGGTTCTGGGAACAAGCCATTGGGCAAAATGTTAGGAAATTTGCTTTTGTAATGCAGTGGTTGCAGTGAAGAAGAGAAATGGTTCTTACTCTTAAGAAGAACGGCTGGTTTAGGAGGTCTAGGAGGAGGTTGTTCTGACACAACAGTGGAAGCAGAAAAGATCAGAAATGAGAAAAGAGGAAAAGAGAGAAGTAGTGAATCTAAAGAAGAACAGAACAGCCCAACTCAACAAGATCGGATAGACAAGATATAAGATAGATTGCTTACTTTTAGCCCGGTTTGGAAGTTTAGTGGGCTTGGCTGCATTTGAATCCATCCCAAGAACATCTGGTGGGTCCATGGGATTACCAAGGTACAGACTGAACACAAAGCACACTGGATAAACAAAAAATCCACCTAGGACCATGTGAAAAAAGCCTTAGAATATTGTGCCAACAGTGGACTTTGAGTCAAAAATGTTTGCTAGTTTAGAATAATATATTGCTGCTCTCTAGTGGTGAACACAAGTAAAGCAGTCCCTGAGAGATCAATATTCAATAGAGTCTGTTAACAAAAGGTTGTTCGTAAACGGTATCTTACTCATCAATCTTGTCAGGGGCACCCCAGCTACGATGTGGGTCGGTGTCTCCATGGCCTGTGTGGATGAAACTGTGCTTGAGAGGTCGGCTGATGTCATGAGCAGACAGACCGGCCACAGAGGTCACCACGTTCCTAGGGAACTGTCCTACCTTCAGGGTCTGTCTGTTTTGACCCCTCCACCAGTAGTTCTCTGCTCTGCAGCATAGACAAAAGGGTTTGAAATAGATTCATAAACTTGTTTTAAAGATGGTTGTTCAGCATTCATGTTTATAGCATAAACGGTGCAGGACACCAACACATCAAAGTTTATTAAGGAAGGGGTTACCCAACTTGTTCCTGGAGGGCTTGTGTCCAGGAGAGCTTAGCTCCAACCCTAATCAATCACACCTAAAGCAGCTAAACATGGTCTTGCTTGGTATACTTGAAAGTCTGAGGGTTTGTTGAGGCAAGTTGAAGCTAAACTCTGCAGGACACCAGCCCTCCAGGATGCTGCTATAATGAGTTATGGGATCTTTAACATCATCAAAAATAATTTAATTTACAAAGGAAGCCAAATAATTAAATGCATTTAAATAACTTCAATATATATATGTATTACAAACTGATATGCAGTTTTGTGTGTTAACAATTAGAGCTGTCAATAGATTCTATTCATTTTTTTAATATTAGTTATTAAATATTCATTTTAGTCTGTCAACATCCTTATTATTATTATTTTTTTTTTTTTCAAATATAATAAAAAATAAATAAATTCCTAAACTGTAGGTTGACAGTGACCACATGATACTGCTGCATATTACACCTGGCTGAGCAGAAAAACACCAAAATATGTCCTCACCTTCCCTCAATTATAGTGATGATGTCATTAGCATGAATTTTAAGTTTGTCTGGCTCATCAAAGTCCTGCAGTGCCCTCATGTCTGTGGGCATTGTCTAAAAGCAAATTAGAAAGACCGAATTAATTAAAACAACTAATTATTATTTTGACATTCTTGTGTATGTGCAAGACCTTAACAAAAGGATGTTCTATCCATTATTGCCATCTGCTGTATACTGTCTGACACTTTACCTCCACAAGGAAGTCCCTGAGGGACACAAATGTGGGTCTGTCCTCAGGTTTAGGCGACCAGCACTGCAGCATGACGTTATAAATGTCCTGTGGACAGTCCTCTGGTTTGATGAGTCTCTCTCCTTCCCTATCGATCTTATGGAGAATCTATACAGAAGGACACACATACAAACTTAAAAAATTGAAAAATAGATCTCAGGCTCAGTTACTGTTTTAGATTGTACCTGGCTACCATTGAGTCCAACCCAAGGTTCCTGTCCGTGAGTGAACATTTCCCATAATGTTACTCCAAACATCCAAGTATCACTGGCATGGGAGAAGGTTCGGGTCTTTAGACTTTCTGGAGCACACCTGCAATGCACTGAGCATGTTGACATGGGCTGAGGGAATTAACAGTAAGTAGAAGTAAGTGGTGTATTATTCTTCTCACCAGGCAAAGGGGACTTTGTGATGCTCCTGCATCACATAATGATCATCATTTTTAGGCAAGGCCCTCATTAGGCCGAAGTCACCAATTTTGATGAGATCGTTGGAGGCTAAAAGGATGTTGCGTGCAGCCAGGTCTCGGTGAATGAATCGCCGGGACTCCAGGTACGCCATGCCACAGGCGATCTGAACGGTGTAATGGCACAGCACTGATATCAAAATATGACCCTGACGCTTCCTCAAACGGTCTAACAAAGACCCCAGTGGGGCAAGTTCTGTCACCTGAAACACAAAAGTAATGTACAAAGTGCTTTAAAATGATATTTCTCACAAATGAACATCATTTACACTAGTGTTTAAAAGTTTGTTGAAAGACGTCTCCTATGCTCACCAAGGCTGTATTTCTTTGATACAAAAATACTGTAAAAAACAGTAATATTAGGCGACTATCTTGAAGAACCATAGATTTAGCCACCGAGAGGCTGAACAGAGGAAATTAACTTGTCCGACGCACGTTTTTGTTGAAAATGACCAAGGGTCCATGAGCTGCATTTTGTAGATTTTTTTGCATGAGAAACAAACAAGGTTAGGCATCCAATGCATTCCATAATTGTTTCAATGCAATACGAAGACTGGTTGCAATCAAGTGAAAGATGAATGTGGCCAAGTACAGGGATATCCTTCTCCAGAGTGCTCAGGACCTCAGACTGAGCCGAAGGTTGACCTTTCAACAAGACAGTGAGTGGCTTCACAACAACTCCGTGACTGTTTTTGAATGGCCAAGCCCAGAGCCCTGACTTAAACCCAATTGAGCATCTCTGGAGAGACCTAAAAATGGCTGACCACAAACATTTATCATCCAACCTGACAGAACTGGAGAGGATCTGCAAGGAGGAATGGCAGAGGATCCCCAAATCCAGGCGTGAAAAACTCCCCAAAATTCTCATGGCTGTATGATTGAGCAAAGGGTCTGAATACTTAAGACCATGTGATATTTCAGTTTTTGTCTTTTAAAAAATCTGCAAAAATGTAAACAATTCTATGTTTTTCTGTCAATATGGGGTGCTGTGTGTGTATATTAATGAGGAAAAAAAAAACTTAAATGATTTTAGCAAATGGCTGCAAATTTAAGGGGGTCTGAATACTTTCCGTACCCACTGTATATATATATATGACCCTTGACCTCAAAACAAGACATAAGTAGCGCGGATATATTTGTGGCAATAGCCAAAAATAAATTATGTGGGTCAAAATAGATTTTTCTTTTATGCCAAAATCAATAAAATAAAATATTAAGTAAAGATCATGCATGTTCTATGAAAATGTTTTGTACATTTCCTACCGCAAATATATCAAAACCTAATTTTTGAAGGTGACTTTCTCAGTATTTAGATGTTTTTGCACCTTAGATTTCATATTTTCAGATAGTTCTAGTTTACGCAATATATTTTCATATCCTAACAAACCATGCATCAATGGAAAGCTTATTTATCGATTATAAATAAATAAAAATAAATAACTTTATGACTGGTTTTGTAGTCCACATACATATATATATATATATATCTCGAAGTGACCTAAAAGTTTTTTACAGTAGTGTGCTTCAGTTTGATTTAGTGTAGAAACATAGTTGTATTTTTGACATCTTTGTAGTACTTCAATTATCATTCCTTACCATCTTCATGGGGTGTGTGAGGACAACCCCATAGAGGCGAATGAGATTGTGGTGGTCCAAGGAATGCATGGCGTTAACTTCCCTTATGAAGTCATCTAGACCTTCATCCTGTTCCAACAGGTCTGTCTTCAGGCACTTCACAGCCACACTCAGCTACAGCACAGGAACAAACACTATGCATTATGTTTATTATCATTCCTATCTCATCATTACTAACGTCACTTATTGTCCTTTCCTCCTACCACTCTTCCAGATGGGGCTTGCCATTCTCCACGTTTCACCACCCCAAAAGAGCCGTCTCCCAGTTTCTCGTAAAGTGTGATGTCTCTGTCACTGATGAGGCAGGTTAGATTGGCTGGCTGGCCATCTGGTTGGGTTGAGGATGGGGAGGAGCTGCCCAAAATAGCCGGGGTCTGGGAATCAGAGTCAGGCCGCTTCCCGGTAAACACCTGCTGGCCCAAGCACAGAGACTACGGCTGAGGGTGATTCTACCTGCCTCTGCCTTAAAGATGCCATAGCTCCTCATTCAGTAAAACATGTCATCCATATGCCTGGAAGACATCTGTGATCATCGGTATTAAGTTCATATACTCAAACGGCTATGAAATTATCCACTAATAACTTTAGACTTGATAAAATCAAGAAATAGCTGATTTAAAATGCGAAAGGTTTCTTGATCTTAAATAGTGTTGCCATGGTAACATATTAAAATTTAACACTCTTCTGGGATGTTTTGTGGCTCGTTGCATGTTTAAAATTTAATGAAATTCACACACAATATAGGCATAGCCAAAAAATTAATGGATGTGAAGGAGAGGCTCTATATCGCCCCCTTTTGACTGAAGTTAAATCAGTTTTACCTACAATCAGACATTTTTCATTTCTGAATCCACACCATATACCTTGCTCATCCATGACTTCCGTTTGCACATTGCCCGTCTCCTTTTCACTGCCTCCCATAGACGTCTTTGACCTGCAGTGCCAGAAAAAATACCAAAAGGTCTAAATATAATAAATATGTTTAATATAATAATATAAACATACTGTAATAATCACCAACAGTCCGGTCTAAATAAATAAATCAATCAAAATATAAGACCAAATCAAAAACTAACGTGCATAATTATTAATATTAATAAAATATTTATTTTAATTTATTATAATTATTACACTCTTAAAACAGATGTGTTAAAAACAACACAACCTGTGTTATATCTTAACACACCTGTGTGTCTAGTTAAGGA
>JAUCMS010000052.1:16541565-16553747 GCA_032357445.1 Enteromius radiatus | reverse complement strand
GAACCAGGGATACGGAAATTACTGGAATCAAGGTTATGGAAATTACGGGAACTATGGCTACAACAATCAAGGCTATGATTACTCGGGTTACAACAACTACTACGGATATGATCAGCAGAGCGGCTACGGCAAATCCCAGAGGCGAGGAGGCCATCAAAACAGTTACAAGCCGTATTAACGAGAAATGTGCAGCTGGATGGACGAGCGAATCGAAAGTCAACCCTGAGAGGAGAAAACAAGAGGGCCAGACTTAAATATGGAGTTGATCAACACGTTGCTACACTTTGGTCGCCATTTATTTCACCAGTTCTGAAGTTGCTTTGAAGGACACACACTAAAGAATATGTCAAGTGTTACTTCCAACTATAGCGTCCAGAATGTTTGTTTTTGTGTTTAGCTTGTGTATGTTTATAATCGTATGCCATGCTATGTTGCTCTCATGCGTTTCTGTGTTGTTGAGTACAATGAACTATAGAGAGCCCAAAAGTGGTATAAGAACCTGCACCAAGATATGCCACTACAATATAAATGTTACAGAGAAATGCTGTTGTCACAAAAATGCTTGAGCCCACAAGTTTGGTCAAAACAGAAACTAGCCTTGCCAATTTATAAAATTGTTTCAGACAAATGAGAAAAACAAAAAGACTTTAATTCAAGAAATCAGGACATGTTGTTAAATGGCTTCATGTTCTGGTTTTAATTTGACCAATTTTGGGCTTTTCTTCCTAAGAAAAAAAAAAACAAAACTTTTTTTTTTTTTAAAGAAGAGGAACTGCTCCATAATTTTAAAACAGGTGCTTCTGAGCTTACTTCCTCAAGCACCTGTAACAAGAGACATTTCTAATGCCAGCTGTTGGTAACATGCATTTCTGTTAGCAGATGCTGCTTTTAAGAACTGACAGTATAACCGTCACAATTATGGAAGGCACTGCTTCCGATAATTAAAAAAAAGAAGACACTTTTATAGTGAACACTGTCACTGATAAATAAATAAATAAATACAGTATGGTCCTCAGTTGGTCACAGAGACTGAGTTGGGGGTTTATATGAAGTGCAGGAAGGGAATAAAACTCCCAAATAGCAGCAGAGGACAAGATTTACTCAACATGTTCAATTGATAACGAGTTCAAGGTTAACCAAAAATGACATGCACATTAGAACAATTTGCAGAGGAGCAAAGTTGATGGCCTTGTGCTCTGATTTCTTTATCTATTAAAAATTTTATATATTTACCATTAGTCCTGCTGTAATAATAATAAATATATATATAGTGCAATAAATCATTTACTATCTCACTATAGTTCTTATTTTGATTAAGAACTTCCAAAGTTTAATTTAAAGCCGTCATATCATGAACTTTTGAGATATGCTTGGTCGAAATTCTTTCAAATCAAATCAGTTCTATTTTAGAAGGACAGGATTATATTTGTGTATCTAGAAATGCTTTTAAGCAAAACCGATGACTAGTTGGTTGAAGCATCAGTGAAAAACCCATCTATAGCTCGTTGTCCAAAGACCAGATATCTCCAGCCAAGTCATTAGCACAGCCCTGAATGGTCCAGGTGAGCAGTGCAAACTCGTTTAGGACCTCGTCTATGTTCAAGCTTGTTTTATTTTCTTGTACATCACCCAAGTACTTTTCTAGGTCTGTGGAGGTTTGCCAGCCATCACCAAAGAAAATGTGGCGGAATGGGACATCTCTCATAGAGACGTAAGGAGAGAGAAAATCATGCTCCACCTTAAAAGAAAGAAACAAACAACGATATAAGACACTGGCCAGTGTGTATCAAGCAGCGAAACAAGATGAAAGACTAAGAGAATAACAACTTCACCTTCATTATGCGGTTATTGATTATGCGACACATCTCCAAGTCATTCAGGTCGGTTTTATCTATGTCAATAATTAGAGCGGCTGCAGCACGACTGTAGGAGTTCTTTGCCTCATTCAGCCACTTTGTTGACAAAGATTCAATTTTATCGACCTGTTAAAAGAACATTGAGAATCAACAAGTTTTTTTTTTATTGTTTCTTTCTGCAAAAAAACAATGTATGTGACAAAAAGCATTACCTTGTCATTTTTGAGAGCGTTAACGCGCTGGATGATAGCGCTCACGTGGCCAGCGATCACATCAGAATACTTGGCAACATCTAGTTTGAGGATGTGGTCATGGACGAGCCGAAGGGCCATCTGCCCAGCAACCTGAGCAGCAATCAGGGACAACTCAACCACTTTATTATTGGTGGTGCTGTCCAAATGACTATTTTCATCAAAGTCTGTGCCTAAAAACTGTTCAGCCTGGTGAGAAAAACATCAAACATTTGGATGACACTTTGTTTATGACACTTATGAAAAGTGCAAAATTTTGGGTTGGCAATCAAAAAAATCCCAAAGAAAACTAGGTGATGAGCTTGAATGGTAACAAAATCTTGTGGAATTTATTTAAAATTAATAAGTCACTTGATGCATGATTAAATTTTTTTTTATTACATTAGGCAGATAAATCACTTACTGGAGAAGAGATAAAACCAAAAGAAACAGATGGGATTCCAGAGAGGGCCAGGAAAGGATATGCAGCATCATCCATCTGCATGGGCTTCAGACTGAGCACAACAATAGATGTATATCACATCACCACAGAAACTAATCACAATTATATTGATATTTCCACCATTAAAACACAAATCAAGGCAGATTTACTCACAGCGATGAAAAACCACTACCATAACTCTGGAGAAGACTTTTACTTGGGTTTAGGCCTTTGACCCGTCCCAGGGTCTTCTGCAGAAGGGTGTGCAACAAAGGACTGGCAGAAGCTCTAAAAGAATCTGCACCTAGAGATGAAAGAGAAACACATCTAAAAATTTCAAAAGATAGGTACAAAAGTAGGAAATGTGACTGTGCTAATTTAATTTTAAATGGAGAAATTAAATTATTACTGAATACAAATATGAATAATGATTCATTGAAGCAGCACTGAAAAGGCCTTCACACCAAGTGGTTTTAGAAAAAAACATTAACAATAGGCAAGACATTTAAAGTTGTAAATGTAGGAGGAAATACATCACTTATATGCGCTAAACTTCCTGTTCCCAGCAGGTGGTGTATGATTATAACTGAATATGGACATGACTTTAGGTAGGAAGTTGTTTTTTTAGCTCGAAAATATTTTTTTGTAGGTATTGCTGTTACATTGCTGGAAATTAAGATTTCAACTTTTCCAATCATATGTTTATATCATATTTGTATTAGATTTTATTTCTAGCATTAATTTTGAACAAACATACCAGTAACAACACCATCCAAACTGATGTAACTAAAGGCTTTTCTGTCCAGCGATGACCAGTATCCCTGTATAACAAAGACGACAGCATTTTACAAAACCTGCAATTCAGATCCAACTATGTGCCAATATTCATGCCAAGCACAGATGACATCAGCAAACAAACCTCAAGCCATTCAGTAACTCCAACATTTCCAAAATCCCCTGCTGTCCAGCTGACGAACACAACACTTCGTTTGGGTCTGAAACCATCTATGGTGAAGAGGATGGAGAGTGAGCCCATGCCACAACATTTAGATTTAGACTTTAACATTGCCCATTATTTTGACAGACAGGGTAAAAAAAAAAAAAAAAAACTATTATTACTTATTTAATTTTCATCTTTTAATTATAAATGACATTTAATAACTTTCATTTCTGTTGAAATATTCCTTTTTAATCATTAACCTACAGGCTTATGCATTTATTTTGAAGAGAACAAATGAACAGATTGTGCATCACTGTTCATGTTTTATACTCGACAACGACAGTGAAGACGTCTAAAAATAAAACATGCTAGTACAAAAAAAATAAATAGTATAGTTTTTTTTTTAAATCCCCATCGATTTATTGGTTTATGTTGTAATATAAACAGCAATAGTCTAAGCTTTGTTACTTTTGATTTAAAGCAAGGTCTCAAATTATAAATTCTGTCCATTTCATTAAGAAGCAGCAAAAGGATCATTCCAGTTATATTTTTGTTCTGTAGGTTGACGGTCCTTCTCCCTCCTGCCACACTGGAGTGCACTCATCACCAAATGAAAAGGGGTGGGAATTAGTTACAAGTTACAATACATCACCTACAGTGTAATCTGTCAGGTCTTCAGATTTTGTCACTGCTACTAAAAATAAAAAGATTTTTAGTTAATGTGTCCTCTGGTAGGGTCATACCTTTCTTCAACTCTGTGAAAACCCTCGCAAGCTCCAGCAGAAGAGTTGTGCCAACTGCAGACTTGGCATAACCCGGAGTCAAGGCATCTCTCTGCGCTCCAATCATGACATAACGGTCTGCCAGATACACACCACGACAGTTATGTCACAGATACTTTTATATATATATATATATATATGTGTGTGTGTGTGTGTATGTGTGTGTTTAAGCAAAATACACAAACTCACCAGGGTCCACGTATCCTTTGATGACTCCAAAAACATTATGGATCTTGGTGTCAGCAAGATTATTATAAACTTCTACAGTTACTTTGTCAGTTTCACTTCCCAAATTGTAAAGGGCTAATTTACCCTTAAATTCTTCAGGAGCATCTTTTCCTTTCATTTTTCTGTAAGAATTTTGAGAATACAAATCAAGCTTTGCTTCTCAAAGTAGGTTTAAAAAAAATAAGTTCAAGGTAAAACAAAAATATAACATACTCAAAGATTTTTTTTGCCATGTTAGCAGTGATAGTCTGAGCAAGTATTCCTGGAAGGCCAGAGGACTTGACAGGAGAAAACTGTGTGTGAACAAAGGATGGGAATCCTGGGGTGTAAGGATCACCTGATCCCAGGTGGACCTATAATTAAAGAGATTCAAGGAATATGTGAATAAATTTATATTCAGTTCAAACTGTCACAGTTACCGATTTTAAATGATTCATATGAACCAATAGTTAATCCTTTTTTAAAATGTACAAATTGTCTTCATCTTTGTCAATAAATACATGAAATATTTATTAGAAAATATAAACAACCTGCATTTTATACTACCAATTAAAAATTACTTACAAAAAGGTAAATATAACAGCTAAACCAAAACCAAAATGAATATAAACAAACTAAAAACTCAAACATATGAATATCATTCTTTGGCGTAACTTACATGACCATAAAGTTCAATATCTGAAGTTGCTGTACTGTAGTCAGCAGGGTCTGGGTAGATCAGAGCCGCTACAGCACCCATTTTAGCTGCATTCATAACCTACACAGGTGACAAACATAATTTGATCAGCACTAGCAAAAATTACCAGACTGTTACTTTTAAAGGAATAAAGAACTATTTCTTTAACAGAGTTATTTGGCCTCGAGTCTCTAGGAAAATCACCTTCTGAGCAATGCTGATTTTTCCAGCTCTCATCAGCACAACAGAACCATTTAGATTCAGTCCGTATTCTTTACTCTGCAGGTCAGAAAGCTCACCATAGTTGGCGTACACCACTCTGCCCTGTGAAAATAATTGTTTAAAAAAAAAAGGTTTTTTTTGTTTTTTTTTTTAAAGTTGTCATAACTATTAAAATAAACTAAAATAAACAGGTGACAAAAAATGTTTTTGTTTCCTGCAGAGGAAGAGGATGACTCACCTCTCTACGTCCAGTTTCACTGTAAGCCAGGAACCCTTTTGGACGTCCGATCTCCTCTTCACCAAACAGCACTTTGTTTGAACTGGAGCTGTCACGATTAAATATAGTCCAAATTACAAACAACATATCCAAACAAAGAAGGTTATTAGTGTGCTGTTGTGAGGTCTACAGTGTTTAAACAGATTTCAGTATGTTATACATTTGTTAGCGTGTCGCTATGTTTTTTTGTGTTCAGAAGGGGTTTTGTAATACAATGCATTTGTTCGAGTGTTGCTATGCAGCTTTTGTTTAGTGATTTTTAGTTCTGTTATACACGTTAACTTGCTAAATTAGGTTTTTACTGTGTTTAGATGTTTTTAGCAAGTTAGGCGCAAATTTTTATATTGTATTCAGTGTGGTTTTAACATGTTATATGATTGCTAGCATGATGCTATGCATTTTTTATAGGTGTTCTGACGTTTTTTTACAATGTTTTGAATTTGTATGCGAGTTGCTATTCGGTTTTAACTGTGTTTTAGAATTTCTAGAAATTTATTGTATGTGTGTTAGCACGTTGCCATGTGTTTTCCGTGCTCTCAGCATGTAGATGTGCAGCTTTTATTAAGTTCAGAATAGTTTTTAGCGTTACGCATTTGTTAGCATGCCGTGATATGGTTTTCCTGTGCTACTAGATGTTCTTAAAGTTTAACACACTTGTTTGCATGTTATACAGCATGTTTTTGTTACATTCAGAGATGTTTTTAAAGTGTTAAGCGCATGTTAGCATTCGGCCGTGCTGTGCAGTGTTTTAGAGTGCTATTATGTAGTTACTGTGCTTTTTTGAGAGGTTTTATTTTACTGATACTGACCTGTTAGGAAACTGTAGCTTCACATAGTGTTCATCAACCCAGGGGGCCATATTCAGCTGTGTGAAAACATCATGAATGCCATCAGCTAAAATTTCATCTCCAGGTGATCCTGCTTTACGGTCAGTATTGGAATATTTTCTGATTGGAAGAGAAACAGAAAGACGGAGAGGTTCAGACAGATGTGCCCACTTAAAGTTAAGTCATCACAATTGTTGTAATGTTAAAACCAACAATGAAATAATATTCAATAATTTATAGTTACTTTAATTTATCTGCAACAGCATTAAATGACAGTTTATCATTCAGAAGTTTAACCAGGTCACTCCAATCCAAAGAAGGTGGATCATTTAGTGGAACGCTGTGAATGGGTGGAACTTCAGTGTTATGGTTGATCACACCATCTCCCGGTGAGCAGGAAACAGACTCAGACTTGCGGTGGACAGAGTATCCTATGAGCAAACCTGGGACAGGGAAAAAGTAGAAGGAAAACTATGTATGGAAACCGATAACAACTCCTAAAAGCAACTTTTTACATGGCTCATTAAAAACACTTGGTTTAGAACTGACTACTGTTCCTGGTAACCAATTTAATTTCTCTTCTAACCTAAAATAATTTCTAGTCATATTAATATTAATATATGAATTTCTTTACATGGCCCTATGATTTCCAAGGTGAGGATGGAAAAGCAGAATCCTGTAATATAATGGAATTCACTATAATGTAGAATGCCACAGAGTGTGGAATAGAATTTGGGACAAACTAAAATGGATTACAAAGGGTCCATTTATACATAACAACAACTACATGACAGTCATTTAGATACAATAAAAAATAAAATAAACTGCAAAAATACTCACCTACAAAGAAGATGACCAGAACTGCACCCACCCAAACCAGAATCCTCCACTTGCTCCATGGCGCAGAACGACTGGATCTTGTGTACGTGTCACGTTGCATCTGTTCTTGTTCCATTCCATCCATTTCCTCCTCAGCATCCACACCAAGCTTCACCTCCACGCGACTGCTCTCTCCATCAGGATTCTGAGATTGATTGAACCGGGTGTACGAGCGACTGTTTACCTATTGACAGAAGTGGGGGGGGGGGAGAATTTCAGAGAAAAATATACAGTATAAAATATTAAAGTACTTAAAAGTCAATAACAGCACTTACTATTCTCGAAAACTTCATTTTGGCCTGATCAACTGGTCCTGCCATGGAGTCTGAAACGAAAGAGAGAAGTTCCTTCCTACTCAGTCGAAGTGCTTTTTGAAGTCTCTGAATTCATAAACACAGCCCTCCTTGTTCAAAGTCCAAAACTGTTTTTATCCACTGAAAAAAGAGGTAGTCTTTTGATTCGTTGAACTCCATCCAAAAGCCAGAGCCACCCTCTACCACGGCTCCACGGCTAGTTAAAGCAGTGATAATAATCAATATGGAGATTACATAATGTTGATAATGCAACCTGGGCACCACAAACATTTACTAATTGTGCAATACTGAGTACTTTTAATCTAGAGGCCTACTAAACGATTTACACTAATCAAAGAAAGCTAGCAAAATATAGAAGAAGAAAACAACACGTTTTGAATCAATCCTTGTAAAAACTAGTCAAACCTTTCCACAAAACAGTTGGCTTTTAAGACACATTTCCTCATAATACCACTTTGAGGCTTATAACATCCTTTTTGTAGTTCAGGCTAAAGGAAGTGTTGCTATCTGTGGTTACAGTAGTAACTTCCTTTAAGTTAACAACCTAACAGAAAAATTTGGCGGCACTTTCAGTCTTGCATCACTACAATGGCGTGAGGATTCATTTCAGTTTGTCAGTTAAGACTTGCTCGAACAATAAAGTCAAAGGGCCAATGAATGAGTCAAGATATTACAAACAAATAAAAAGATTAGAGATGAATGGACACCTAACACAACCACTGCCTAATTGTGGATTATGTCGTTGATGACGCCTGATCTGATGAAACTTGAAGGCTGTTTAACCCAAAACAGCATTTATCATGTTTCAACACAAAACAACCTTTAAGAGAAAAACAATTGCACAGAAATAAGTTTGAACTTAAACACAAAAAACCTTTTTTAATGCAAAGTCTGCCCTGATTCATTTATTCTGCAAACAAAGGTATCTAATGATAGGGCGGATGCTGAGTATTTTGTTTGATATGTGATATCAAAGTTGGCCCCAATGATCAGGGATGGAAATAAACACCTTATTGTTGAGCTCAATGCTAAATGCTGTTCAAGCTCGATTAAACATGAAAGAACGAAGATATTTTCCCTAAGGATATGGTCAAATACACACAGAGCATTACACTGAAGAGAAGGGTGTGCTGTGACTGATGAAGACCATGTGACAGTCAGAACCAGCATCACACACAGATATGGAAGCGGGTCCATAATGATTTCCTTTGTAAATCAGGTTATAAACCACTCCTTGCAGAGCACTTAAAACTAACAAAATTACAAAACAACCATTTTAATATTATTCTAACCTCCACAACACAAGGTTACAAAGACGTTACATTTCGTAACGTAGCAAGGACGAATTACAACATAAATATATTATTTCTTATTGGTAAAGTAGCTAATTAGTTGATACATCAACACAAAGCAAAAATATTTATTCCGGACTCTTTAGAGAACACGTCAAGGTCATTTTTAGCACTTCCTGTTCACATGCACGTGGTGACCCATCTTATTCCTGCTAACTTTTTACTTTATCTTATTTTCTAGAGAGACAATTAATAGAAACACTAGCACATTTAACACTCAATTCAGAATAGGCATTCATATTGTATAAAACTGAACTTTAATTCCGGACAAAGTAACGTTATTTCCGCCAGACGTCACTCAATTTTCTGCAAGACGACTGTCAATGGTTCTTTTTAGATTTAACCACAACTAACGTTAGAGCATTAACCACATAAATAACTACAATTAGAGCAAGCCCGCCTTCAACAGCAATCATCTAACGTTAATTTATTAACCCAAAGCATGGCATGAGGTTCATTATCATTGAGCTGTCACATTGCAAACCATCCTGCTAATTTAGAGAGGCTAAAACGTAGTGACTTACTTTAAAATGATAAAACTGCTACTTTAAATGATTTTCCCTTCCTGTAAGCGTTTCGTTGTCAGTACCTGTAAATGCTTGTAAAACGTCTTTCTTGTCGCCCCACGAGGTCTCCACAGCACGGATGAGAGTCGGCACGCACACACTTCTGTTCTTGGTATTTTAATGGCGGTTGGCATACAGGTTCAAGGTGCATTACCGCCACCTATTGTCTAGGAGTGTGGACCAAGTTGAAGGTCTCGACTTGGCTGATCTGTTTTACAGGTTAATCGTCAAGATTGTGATCTGATTTTGGTTCCTTTTTATTTTACCCAAGAAAAGTAATTATGCAGCCTGTATGAGAGACTGTGGTCTGATGCTGGTTCCTTTTTATTTGACCCATGGAAAGTTAATTAACATTACACACATGTAGGTATATGAGGTGTATGCTACCTGGAAGTGGGTATATGTGACCCTCTCTGTGAAATCCAGTCTAAAGTCACACTATCTAATTATAAGATAGCCTAACAACCATCAACATTTGATTTCAACCATTAATGTCACTATGATTTCAAATTTGACATGGCCTTATTTAGTCGATATTAAAGATATCAAGATGACATTTTCACAGAATGTTCCTTACATTATGAAGGGTGACTTTTTATAGAAAAATCACAAAACAAATTTATGTAGCAAATGTTATGTGTTTAAATGTCTTAAAAAAAATACTTTACTTGTGTTTTCACAGCCATGGTCACATTTTCTTCATTTATACCCATATATATATTTTTCACCCCAGCAAAGGATTTACACCCTGTGTTATAAACAGTGCCATGTAAGACTAATCTTGAATACTTAGTTCATCCAATGACACACTGTCATTTAACTTCCGCTTGACTTTATTATGAAATGAATATTAGCAACAGAAGAAGTTTTGCAATAAACAATTAAAAATAAACAAGTAAATAAATAAATAGACTGCAGCAATTAACCTTTTGTCAGAACATCTTGGCTATTAAATCACATGCTTATTTTGTTTAGCTGTCTGTTAAGAATCATTATCTCTATTTGGAAAAAAATGAAAGAAAATCGTGTAAATTGTGCAGCTTTACATACATATAGTGACAGACAAATGCTAATTTTAAGACTAAAATTGTAATTGTATTACAAGTTCCTGTTATTGATAAGTGCTCACCCTGGTCGACGTCTTCATTCAAAGGTGTAGTTGAAGAGACAGCATCGTTGTCTGGGGTGTGGGACGGAGCAGGCGCACTCATATTTTAAGTGAAGCTGGCAATCTGGTACAATCTGTTTTAATAAATAATTCTGAGTAATAACAATAATAATATATACTACCAGTCAAAAGTTTCTTATGTTCAGCAAGGCTGCATTTATTTGATCAAAAATACAGGGAAAAAAATGTAAATTGTGAAATATTCTCGCAATGTAATGTGTATTTTAATGTAGATTAGAATCTAATTCATTCCTGTGATGCCCAGCTGAATTTTCAGCATCATTACTACAGTCTTCAGAAATCATACTCGGTGCTAAAAGCTGTGCTGCTTAACATTTATTTAGGAACCTGTAATATTTTTTTTAGTATTCTTGAATGAATAAAACTTTAAAAAATAAGAGCATTTATTTTAAATAGAAATTATTTCTAACAATATACATTACCATTCAAAAGTGTGGGGTTTTTTGAAAGAAATTAAAACTTTTATTCGACTAGGATATGATGAACTGATAAAAAGTGATGGAAAATATTTATACTGTTAGAAATGACTCTTTATAACTTTTTATCAATCAAAGAATCCTAAAAAAATGTCTTAGACTTTTATTTCTTTTAATCTTACTTTACTTTTTAAAAGTATATATTTAAATATATACAAAATGATAAAATTATATATATAGTTATATAAATTATTATAATAATAATGCTTTATTAAAATATATATTATAAAAAAACATGAAAAATATGTCTTACATGATTGTTGCTAAATCAAACTTCAAACTTTCTGACTTGTGTATATGTAATTAAAAAATTATTATAATAAAAGCAAACGTTTTGTGCCCTTGTACAGTATATAATACGCCTATTATCCAAAAATAGCACAGACCTAATTCAAAAACTGTTTGAATGACTTTTTTTGTCTTTGCAGCACAAATCATATTTGAACAGATATGTGTGATAAGCTTACCTCGTCTGTTTCGAAAGGTTCAAATGAAAACAAGACTTCTGGTCGAGTAATTAAACAGTTGGAAAAGAAGGAAGTGGTGAAATTAAATTTCCCAGCTATATTCCTTCCCTTTTACTCCTTTTTACTGGAGTATTTCAGTTCTTTTAGGATTACCATAAATCACATGATAATTTTCTCATGTGCTCTATGCAGTATGATTTTTAAAAAGTCTTCAAAATTATACACTCTCAGAAATAAAATACCCATAGAGTCCATATTAGTACCTTAAAGATACATATTAGTACCTAAAGTGAATGCATTAGAACCTAATCGGTGCAAAAGTGCACCTTTTTGAAAAGGTACCGTCCCAGTGACAGCTTTTGTACCTTTATTTCTGAGAGTGTACACTCTTAACCCAAATTAGTTGACTTTACTAGAAATTTGCGTGGAAACCCGTTGCACTAATCAAGATTAGTTTTT
>JAUCMS010000052.1:16482112-16541336 GCA_032357445.1 Enteromius radiatus | reverse complement strand
TAAAAACTAATCTTGATTAGTGCAACGGGTTTCCACGCAAATTTCTAGTAAAGTCAACTAATTTGGGTTAAGAGTGTATAAATAAAAAAAAATGACTTTGAATTTCTTTGCACTTGTGTTTATATCCTAAAGAGCATAGAATTTGTCTTGAGGAGATCAGTTAAGTTTTGCTTTTATGAAATCCACCAAAATGAAACCTTTTGGCTGAGAGCCGAAACTGATGGAGAACAAGGAAGTGTTGAGTGAAAAACCCCCTTTATTCTTTTTGTTTTCTTTACTTACGTTGTGACAATTGTTAAGTGCATAGAGAGCAGGTTTTATCTGAATCAAACCGCAGATCAGAGAAGTGCAGGACGCTATACAAGCATGGCACAACTTTGACAAGGATGCATTTACAGTACACTTTCACTTGCTCATTAGATTAAATAAGAGAAGATATGCAAAAAAATTCAACGCAGCTCAGCAATTCAATACCTTTAGCTTGAAAATGTGCAGGTAAAGAAGTATAAAAGGCAAACATTTTTTGGAAAATCTTTTCCTGTATGCATTTCCATGGAAGGTTGAAGATTGTTTAGTTATCCATTTCCCTCTCGTGACCTCATCTAAACTCATCTCATTCAAAGACTGTCTTGATGATTTCACCAGCTTTTATTTTAAAGGAATAGTTCATCCAAAAATGAAATCTTGATTTCCCCCTCCATTGGTTTAAAGTTAAAAACACAATTTTATTAGTACAAATAAATAAATAGTGAAATGACGCAATACGACAACTGAAATGTTTTGGGGAAAAGAGAAAAGGCCCAAAAATCCATTGTTTGTTTGGATTTGGTGCAAATGTTATGGACCACAATTCAGAAACACAAAAGATAATGTTGTTGTGCTGAGTTGTTCAAAAATTCAAAAATACACATAAGATGAATGTAATAGAAAAAAAAAATCCCCAACTATTTATTTATACAATTGTATAAAATATTTATTACATTTTAAAGATGGAAAAACATTTCCTACTTTGTCATATTGGCATAGCTTTAACATTAGAGGGCAGCACTGACTAAACAAAGCGTTAGTCTAATCATTCCACAAAAGAAAGACCATGCACCCTTAAAAGTCATTTGTGAACAATATCAAATATATAATTCCTGTAAATCCATCAGTCTTTATAGCTAACATTGAAACAGTATCTGAATTAGTAAAACATTGTGAACTGAATTTGTGAGTTAAAAACTATACAGTTAAAAATATTTAGCTTTATATAAAACCAAGAGGCTTGAAGTCCACAGTATAGTACAGCTGCCTTGCATCTCCCCTCCATAAATACTCTGTACAAGAAAGTGCAGTTAAGTTATGCCAATATATAGAATATACGATCTCTTCAATAAAGAGGGAAACAGTCCAAAATAATTAACTAAAAAAAGAAAAAACTGAAGATCCTCTTCATTTTGGCAATCTTGCAGCTTAAAAACCACCACTCTTCACTTCTGCAGCCTTCATTCTAAAAGAGCACAAACATTTTTTCCCATCAGTTAAAGGGTATAATATGTGGTAAGACAGTCATTTTTTGTTAGTGATTGATAAGACATGTTTTCATACCTTAGGCAATCAGCTCTGTCCTGCGTCCATTGTTGTCCTGGATCAGCGCAGACTAACTTTCCACTTCTTGTTTGGAAGCTGCAATGACGTAAAATATGATGAACTTCAGCACCATTAAATGGTCCTTTCTTATATATTCACACATTTCAGTAGTCAGAATACGCACACTTTAGGAGTAAATTTAGTACAAAAATGTACATTTTAAAGTACACTGTCTCAGTTGAAACTTTTTTTTTTATGAGAGTGCACGTGTTCTAAAACATCTTTTAACATAATACTGAAGTCATCAAAATAACATGAATGTATATACTGTATAGGAATTTGGTCAAATTAGTAAATGCATTAGAATATAAGGTAACAACAAACATAATAAAGTATGTAGATTTGTTAAAACTATATATTGAGGAGCCAGAGACTCACTGTGCCTTCAAAATAGTCCAAATGAGGTGCGTAGACCAAAAAGCTTGGCATTGAAAATGGTCAACATGAGACCGAAATGTTTGCCTTGTTTTTATTCAGTAAATTGCTATCTTTATCTCGCTTGTGAATTCTTCATGTTTACGTGTATAGACTTTCTACAAGCTCTTTACTTTTTAAAACTATATATTTAAATATATACAGAATTATAAAGTTATTTATATATATAATAAAGCATGAAAAATATATGTCTCACATGATTGCTGCCAGGTCGCAGCTGCCAGTCATTTTTTGAATGCTGAAGCCTTTCAGATGTCGACAGTCTAGAGGCCGTTTCCTGTACTTCAGACAGCAACGTACTGTGAAACAGGAAGAAAAGAGTTATGCTCACACATTCATGTCAGATTTTTCACTAATGTCTAAAACAAAAGTAATGTGCATTGTACCTACTGTAACAGTAGCTAACTGTATCAGGACTTTTACACACATTGGTTTTATTGTATTGCTTAATTCAACCCAACTGAACAGGTAAACCAGATTTTATTATATTAAATGTGTGCCTTTGAGTGTGAAACACAATCTCCCTTTTAAAAAAAGTATGTACTACTCCATGCAATCAATCATATTAAAGCAATAGCTCAAGACGTTTTTACAGCATGCTGGTGGATCAGTAACACATTCAGTAGATCTACTTAACAGGTAGTTTCGCATTCACTCACCTCCATCGGTCTCCATGAGAAAGGTGAGGAGTATGAGGACACTCAAAGAAACTGTTTTAAGGTAAGACATCTTTGGATCTTTGAAAGTGTTGAGTATCTCAACAAGTGTTGTTAAGAGAGTGGTAATCCAGACAGAGAAAGTTCTGAAGAGCTTTGACTGAACTTCACTGATGAGTTTAATTTAAACCCTTCATTTGGGATTACCCCCACCTTTGGAATGTATGTTCCCTCCCCATTGAAATTCTTCAGATGTGAACTTGATATCTTTGCTCGGAGCTGTGTGAGTAAGTTGAATTGTAAACTACTTCCTTCTTCCATAAACGCATGATTAACACGTCTGATGTTATCAGCGAGGAATCAAATATTATTTACATGCTTGATAATACAAATATAAAAACCGTAGTTTACAAATAAATGAAGAATTTTAAAACTTTTCAACATTGTGTTTAAATGTTGTCTTTTTTTGGGAATATTTCAATGCATGCCTGTAATTATACAGTAGCTGCATTATAAATACAATCAATCAACCCACTGATCTGTGAATTCATTTAACATTTTTTGATTAAAAAGGATTTGTAAACATCTGTACGTCTGTAAAAGACATACAGTATTCATATGAGTTTTAGATGCTATAGGCTACATGTTATATTGTCGATGCAAACTTACGTGTATAAAGTATTGGACCATACAATATTATGTAAATGACATGAATATTGAAGAAATCATCATCATTTTGCAATTTTATACACACGTCCAATTGTCCAAAAGATGCAACTGATGATAGATTCATTGTAGTTGATTTTACAATTTTTTCTTAATGCATGCTATTTATGAATTTTATGTAACAGACATATAACTGATATGACTTATCTCATTGGCCTAGATGCACATAGTATCTTGACACTTTGTATTTATTAACTGCAACAACGTAAGCATGGTTGTCTCACCTTGTTTTCTATAAATTATACTTCGGCTTATTTTTATCTCAGCAGACTTCCGTTGAATGTGTCACTACCAAAACATGCAGAACTAATAACTGTAATTACCTGACTTAATACAGTTATAAAACATGTACTTGGATGTTCATCAGGTCAAGGTCAATAAAAGAGTGTATCTTGTGTGAAACACAAAAGAAGATATTTTGACAAATATCTCAGTGTTTTTTTTTTTTTTTGTCCGTACAATGACAATTGGATCTAGTGTCTTAGAAACTAACTGTCTCTTATTTATGGTTGAACTGTCCCTTTAAGAAACAAACATTCATGTTTAACAAAACGTAATTTTTCAAGCAACTATTGTACTTTTAATCCTTTTCACGCTGATCGGCTCAAAATATGCCTAAAGTGGTTCTAGACTTACTTTGAGACAATAAAAAGCTTTATGTGGTTTATTTTCTTCATTGCTGTTCTGCTGCTTGGTGTAAGAGATCGTTCATGCTAACTTCTAGAATTATTAATTATACAGAATCAGTTTATCAGTGTCACATTAACTGCATGTGAGTGAATAAAGTTATATATAGCGCTGCGTGAATGAATCTGCAAGAGAAGAGGAGAAAGTAGAGGACTAAAGTAAGGACTAAATGGATGGATTAAATTTTTCTCCAGCTGGTGTAAAATGTGCAGAAATTAATTCAATTTAGCCTGTGCCATTTTTAACCTTTAACATAGGAATCGTTAAAATAGCATTGGCTAATTTTGGACATGACCTTTAGATGTTTTTAATTGTGGGGGGAAAAAAGAATCTGCGTAATTTTGCATTTTCTTGATCTTAAAATAGTACTAAAACATGTATTTTGCTTATGCAGAAGTCTAAAATTAGAAAAAGTAAAAGTACTATATTTAGATGAACTTTGGAGCTGTAAATAGCACCCAGGAAAACATTTCAATAATGTTCTGCATGAATGATGTGAGGCATTACATACAGTACGACAGCATCTAGTAATGCTGATGAAGCAATAGGGTGTAGAATTGCAATTCTGCATTTGCATAGAACAAGATGAAATAACATTGAAAATATTTATTAGTGCATATGTCATTTAGAGGGGTTTTGTTAAGCTTTAAGTCGATTACTTGTGAAATAAGTTCACACACACACACACACACATATATATATGTTTGTATATGTATTAAACATTTTTTAAATGCAAATAATCGTGATTAATCATTTGACAGCAACTGCATTCATTTTACCATAATACATTTTAAATCAATTATATTATGCTAAATATATAAAACATATATAACATTTGTAAATGTAGCCTACTAATGTTATTTACCTTGATGTCTACCTAACCATTTAATAACATTTTAAAACAAACCTTTTAAGGACCTTTAGTTCTTAAAGGAACCCAAAATGGTTCTTCAATGCCAAAGCTGTGAAAGCCCCCCTCTTTGGAAGAAATATTATCTTTTTAAGACAAGACCCCAGAAACACTGTTTCACAGCACACTTCTTGCATGGTTTATGTTTATCTTTTGAGGATATCACATAAATAACTTCCATGACTGCTGTACGAATGCCACACATTTTTGCAGCATGGCTAACACATAACTTCTCACGAAATGATTGATGACTTGCGCAGGTGTACTTTACTTCAACTTCAACTTCAAATTAATGATGTTGAACGTCTTTGACGTCTGGTTAGAGCTAACCAGAGCTTCGGAAAGAATCTGTTCAACAATTTGCTTGCATCATTTTTAAGGTGAGGAAGCCAGCAAAATGCATTTAGCTATCTATTGTATATTTTAGACACCGTTCCAGGTACAGTCAATTTGAAAGCAACAACTTAAATGCATGATTCCTGCATGATAGTCACCCTGAGGTTTTTATACAGCTATATTTCCCGTGTATGAAATTCCACGAATATAATGGAACGGTATTATCTGTGCATACAGTGTACAGTGAGATTGTTTTCTTTCAGTTCATTGCTAAGATGGCTGTCAAAGCCTCTGATCTTTTAAGCGTAAGGAAAATAAATCCACAATAACCACTTAATTTGGATAGCTGAGCAACAAATAGGCTATGACATCATGCACAAAACCAAGATGATTTAATTTCTAAATTAGATTCGCTGAAAAGAAATGATGCATTGTTTTATGTGCGAGACTATCAACAGAACCACTTTCTGCAGTTCTCACTCGTTTTCAAATGTCTTTCAACTAATGTAAATGTTAGTTCAAGATAGTTCAAGGCACAATCATCTCAGTCATCTGCATCGTGCTCTTCTTCTAATGCCTTAGAACTTAAAATCGTCCTCTCGTACGTGACCGGATGAGTGAATACATTTATGACTGAATTCCTTATTCTTTGTTTTTTTGTTTTTTTGAGATTGCATTGAAAAGAAAATCTATAAATAAAAGGAACGGGACTGCGTGGTGTTATCAGTCAGTCATGTTTTTGATTGAAGATAAAAATATATGATGAATTTTTCCAAAACATTACGTATTTCCAAAGATCAGTTGAGATAAAATGTATTTGCAAAAATTTGCAATGTGCAGGTGTGACCTTTAAATTAAATCACATCACGTTACGTCAACGGCATTACATTAATACTATTAATACAGTTCTCGGAGAGAGAAAAAAACACCAGAGACAATTTACAGAAAACTCTTTCCTTTACTTGATACAGAACAGGAAATGTTACAGTAACAATGTTTAGGTCCTTATAAAACATTACATTTCCATATCTTTATTGATTTTTAAATGTATTGGCCTATTTTCCTTTCACCAACGTTTCCAGCGATTGCAACATTTTCCACAGATTATGTGCCAAATATTTGAAGGCAATCAGATGAGTTGTTTAATTAATAACTGCCATGTGACATTTTACGGAAAAAACTAAATAGTTTCAGCCATTACAGTAGCTCAGGAGTGTGAGTCTTTTGCATGTCTGAACTTAATTCAGAAAAAACATGTTGGCATTATATGTCAGACTCAGCCTGAAAATCCAGTTTATAATTCATTTAAGTGAAAAGGTAGACATCTTTCATCGCCACACCACTTTCGAGCACACAACGGAGAAATAATTTAAATAGCAACCGTTCTCAGGATAGTTAAACGCATTAACATTCAAACGGCAGCTGAACTGTTAAACAAAAATCACAATAATCTACTCTTAATTTCAGCTCATGTAGATCTGTAACAGACAATAGGAAGGCTGAATGAACCTGAAATAAAACTGCTACTGACACAATAGGCCACTTCATTCTTAAGAAAGATGATACATGTTTGTGGAACCACATGGTTTGCTTTTAGCAAGACTGGTCTTGCACAATTTTATAAAAAAAAAACAAAAAACAGTCAAGCAACATTTAAAGCATAAGTATCCAGTGCTACTCAAGTTGCAATCGAAAGTTATCACTAGTGAATGTTTATTTATCTCCATACTGGGGTAATTTCATTCAAACATATCAAAATACATCTAAAAGAGGCTCCTTAGCCCTGGTCCGAGAGGTCTGTGGTTATTTTGTACAGACAGTCCCTCAAAAAAAACCCCCAAAAAAACGTTTTCAGACTTGTTAAGAAAAAACTAACACAAACTTAGATTTCTAGCATTTAAAATGGCATGATCTGAAGTCCTACGTTAAGTAGGTTATACCATTTGCTCTGCCGTCTTAGGCCCTTTCCCAAGTTACTTGGAGAGGGTCAGGTGACCCTTCCTGGCCTGGATATGTAAAAAGCAGAAAGTGCAGTCTTTCATAGATAGAGCCATTTACGTACTTGTGGGTTTTTTCTATTGAAATCAAATGGAAATGATATGTAAATCTCAGAGATGATGAAAACATATACTAAAAGTAGCACAAAAACATTAGGTCATAGTGGAAAGACAAGTAAACATGTCTAACTGGGGCAGAGTGTGATAGAATTACAAGGTTTGGGCCAGTAAGGGTCTCTCATTATAGGGATGCATTATGCTGGCTCAGGTGTTGGTCAACGGCAACTTCCTGCTGCTTTCATCCTTCTGAATTTCCCTCGTCATTTTTGACCTTTCTAAGCCCCTTATTACGGTGTTTCTGAATGGCTTTCCAGATACGACACAGCGATCCTCCCCTATAGTGAGAAATAAATATTTTAATTCACTGCAAGAGATAACGAGTGGCAACAGGTGTACAATCCTGGGAACAACGTTTTTGTCAGAATACAGGAAGTTTGATTCCAAGTAGTTCAGTGGATTTAGGGTATGTATGCAATCCACCAATCTGGTGGGAAATATAATAGTAAATGTATCTTTATCACAGCGAAGCATGGAGGCTGATGATTTGGATTATAAAAGAATATTGCAGAATTGTGTGGAGAGATCAGATGTTATTTAAATAAGAAAACGCTCCTGTCTAAACTGACTACCATAAATGGCTTAAAAAGTCCCTCAGGAACATGTTTAGACTTCGTTGGAATCCAGATTTGAACCCTGTAAAGAATTTTTGGTCTCGCGTTAAACTAACAGGGAGACATTTTTGTTAGTAATCGACTGAAGCCATAAATTTTGAGCTCTGTCTTGTAAAAAGTAGTTGGCATGTTTACCTACACAGCATAAACATTTAAAGAAAACAAACTGAAAAGTTCTTCACTACTAAATTACTTCCTGACTGGTGATTTGTGGTTAAAATCGTATAATGTGCACCAATAAAAGTAATCTTTTTACACCCAGGAATGTAGTTCACAGTTAATAAATATACCATTTACATGAAGTTTGGGGTCTGTAAGATATTTTTTTATAAAAGAAATCGAAACTTTTATTCAGTGAGGATGCATTAAATTGACCAAAGGTCTCAGTAAAGGCATGTATAATTGTTTTTTAAATCAAATAAATGTTCTTTTTTTTATTTCTATTCATTAAAGAATCATGGATTTCACTAATATATCAACAGTCATCAACATTGCTCATAAAAATAATAATCTTTTGACACTGACACTACAGATTGAAGTAATGATGCTGAAAATTCAGCTTAAGAACCTTAAAATAGAAAATAGCTCTTTAATAACCCTTTAAGTGTGTCATAGGTGACTAAATGATTTAGACCACAGTCAATTGGCATTTACAAATTAGGCCCTCACCTTAGCCCCAGGCAGCGCAGGTCTTCTTTAGTAACATCGCAAAGAACATCACTGAGCGTGAAATTTTCTTCAACAAACTGCCAAACGCAGACAGAAACCACAAGAGCTTGGCATGAACACATTTATGGAAACTTCAAACCGTGAATCATTTTCTAATCGTGGGAAAAGCACAACATAGACAGTGTTTGGGGTGATATGTTTCACCTTGTCTATGGTGTCAGAGTCGGCTCCCTGCTCCTTCAACCAGTCAGTGAGCTTCTTGTCAGGTTCTGGATGTGTGGCAATGTGAAATATAGAAGGTGCTGATGGAGTCTCTATTGAGAGCAAATGCAAAAATAAAGGGATATTAAAGGGATATAAGATCTGCATTTTACGATTCACATATGAAATCTTTCATTTATTGGGTTCTGCATTATTTAGAAAGTTGCTTGTGTAGGCAGCAGACAGTACGGCGACTGTCTCGTTTTATTTTTAACAGAACTTGTATTTGCATTGTACTATTACTGGTTGTAAACAACTCTAGAGGTCAGAAAAGCCTACTGAAAATCAGATAGAGGTGAGTTAACACTTTCTCTATTTCCTCAGCACACAGGCAAACACATGATTTCAGTGTAAATAAAGACAGAGTGAATGGCTCATAAGCGAGCCTAAATCGATACACGTGTGTGATTTAGTTGCACAACTAACCTGCAGCAGGTTGTTGTCTGATCCTGATAAGCTCAATGTCATGTACCCGCTGCTGGAGAGTCTGTCTCAGTACCTGCTGATATTCTCTCTCCTTCTGCACCAGTTCTTCAAGCAGCCTGAAGAGGCAACATAATATTGACATTTAACATCTGAGTTCACATTATACAGGCTAAATACAGAACAAAAACATTAAACTCCACAATTAAAACGGGTGGCTGTTTTATCTTGTATATAATGCAAAGAGTAACAATAATCTGTGCTGTTTTTCACAAAAATACAAAGAAAAATCAAGTAAAAAACCTGAATGATTATAACAGAATAATTGCAAATATTTTAAGACATATTGGAATATATAAAATACACATTACACTTCTGTAAGTTTTTTTTCTTTCAGAAATTATGTATTAATTTACTGTATTATTCAAAAAAAAGTGTAAAGTGCCATTAAAAGTTACAACAAAGACATGTTACAAAAGATTTTTATTTACATTTGAAATTCTTAATTTTTTAAATAGTTTTCCCAAAAATATGAAGCAGGTTATTAATTTTTTTCACTGAGCATATTAGAATGCAAAAAAATATGCCATCACAGCAATAAATTACATTTTAAAATGTATTGAAATAAAAACGGTTATAATAAATCCTTATAATATTTCAGAATACTATTTATTTATTTCATTTTTTGTATTGTTGATTAAATAAATGCAGTCTCTGTGAGCTTTTTGAGACAACTTTCCAAAACATAAAAATCCTATTAACCAAAGCTATCAAATGTGTATATTTATAGTGAATCATTTTAAATACAGATCCATGACCAGGAACAAATACTTACAAGTGTTTTGTATTTTTAGTCAATATTTTGAGTAGATTTTTCCATTGGAGAAGGTAGCTTAAGTGTATTTTGTATATTGTTTATATATAACAGTCAAACAGAATGACATGAGTGTTTTTTAAAGGATCACAGTGTGTACCTGCTGGTTTCCTGTTTGAGGCGTCCAAGCTGGGCACCCAGCGGGTGCTGTGGCCGCTGAGCCTCATGGGATATAACTGAACTGAGGGTGCTGACTCCAGACGTGAGGGCTTGATCTTCCTGCGTCGTACGAGCCACTGATCCAAAGTCACCATCATCCTCTTCATCTACTTCATCTGCGTCCTTATCTGCACCCTCACTTTCTGATGCAGGCCCGAAATGTGTCTGCAGCTCTAAAAGAGAGATAGATACAAAAGCATCAAAACAACAAGTCCTGTTTTCTCTGTTTCTTTCCCTCCGTCACACATACACACCTGGAATTAAAATGGTAACAGCTGCCTGTACAGCCCGTCTGATGATGTTGTCCATGGCAAACATCCAGTGAGGTTTAATGTGGTGGTTCCTTAACACTTTATTTACCTGCAACGAGCAGTGATGAAACAGGAATATAAATCTCATCATTCTCAAACCAAACCACAGGAGGGAGACAGCACAAGAAAGCAGCACTAACAAAAATATCAGAGAACAGACTCAAGAATAAAATATGCTTTTAACACTATAGAGAAAAGAACACTCATTTATATTTTTGCATTAGATTTCTTCAATATTTGACAATAAAAATAAACTGAAGGCATAATATAAGAAATGCAAGCAAAATAAAATAAGAAAAAAAAAAAAAAAATTCTAATAAATCAGCTCAGCAAAAATTAAATAAGATCAATAAAATACACAATACAAAAGCAGAGCTTAGAACAAACAATAAATAAAAGTTATTCTTTACACTGTTCATTGAAAATTATTCTTAAAGAATAATTTATTTAATTAAAAAGGGGATGTAACATAAAATTAAGTAAAATATTGTAGTACTGCAAAATAAAAATAACAGATTTCTATTCGAATACATTTTAAAATGTAATGTATTCCTACGATGACAAAGCTGAATTTTCATCATCCTTACTCCAGTCTTTAGAGTCACATAATACTTCAGAAATCATTCAAAGATGCTGATACGGTGCTCAGGAAACATTTCTTATTATCAACGTTGAAAAAAGTTGTGCTGTTTCTATTTATGTGAAATAGATTATATGTTTTTAAAGTCACTTTAAATAAATTGCATCCTTGCTTAATAAAAGTATTCAAAAACTGCTGCTTTTAAGGTTTAAAAATGTCTATTGCAGTATAAATTTTTATCAATAGTGTATCATGCCTGGGTAGAAAACTGAGAAAACAATACTAATAATACTGCACTTCACTCACAGAGTCCTGGAAACCAAACAGAACCAGCTGGATCTGGTTGATTGACGTGCTATCAAAATCCAGGTCCAGTTTGAGTTTCGAGATAGTCGTTGCCATGACTCGTCGCTCAGGGCAACGTATAAAGTCCCGTAAGATGCAGATGATCTGTTTGATGTGGTCCACAGACAACTTCAGCTCCTCCTGACCCTAAAAGACAAGAACACAGTCCTTATTGTATGATTCGGACATACCATACACACACACACAGTGGCAAATACGCAGGGATACACACCTGGATGTGGTTCTCCATGAGGTTGGAGGTCACTTTGTCCTGGTCCTCATTGAGGACCTTGTAGAGTATGGCACGTCTTTCACTGTCTTTCTTCAGCAAGAAGAGGCCAGAGTCACTGTTCTCAGAGGAAGCTGGAGAGCTGCGGTCTTCTGCTGTAGGACTCTCATCTGGAACACTGAATTTCACACGGATTCAATGAGGATAAGTGAATCTAAATAGTTTCATGCTTATGTAACATTATGTACAGTACAAAACCATCTGAAAGTCTGGAGTCAGTAGGATTCATTCTGAAAGAAGCTTGCCAAAGACTGCATTTATTCAATCAATAATACAATAAAAAGTGTCAAATATTATTACAATTAAAAATAAGTGTTAATAAATATAATATTTAATATATAAAAAAAAAAATAATATTAAAATAATAATAATTTAATATGCGAGGATAAATTCTCTGCATCATTATTCTAGCGCTGTTAATAAAAATCTTGATAAAGTCAAATAAAAGTCAAATTTTTATTTAATTACATTAGAAATGTGGTTTTATTAACAGTGCGTTTCACTCATACTTCAGCTTTAAATGAAATGAACTGAATTTAACCGTGTTAAACATTTAATTCATCTCAAATGTCAATGTTAACTTTAGCAGCCAAAGTATATATAAATCTGGAGTGGTGATTAAAAACCATGATTTCGTTAGAGGAAAGAGGAAATGCGGTTAATGAATAACAGCTCTGTGATTTGGTGTGTGTGCGTTGAAACCGAGGTGAAGAAGTGGCCAGTAAAGTGTTCATGAGATTATTTTATGAGCAACCAGAGAGTACCTGTTGTAAAAGGCATTATCTCATTACACACACGTACATACACCTGCCCAGAAACCGCGGCCCAGCACACCTGTCTCCTCATTCCACCGCGTTAATTAAACAGCGTTTCCAAGGAGTCCACTAGCTGTCAGGACAGGCCTCAGCGCTTCATGCCCAGGAAGTTGATTTACTGTTGGTCTGAGAGCTGAAGCGGCCGCGGATACTCAAGCTCCGTAAACACAGTCACGTCATTAACATTCCAGACGCTAATCCAATGCTCACATAAGCGCATACATATACACACGTCCAGCTATCGCTGACCAGCGCGTGACCTAAACTCGTCTGGACTGGTTTGAGGACCCTTGTTAGACTCTGTAGTCACCTTTGGGCTCATCTTCTGAGCTCACCTGAGGAAGCTGGAGTTGGGTGGTTTGATGAGGTTCTCTGAGCTAGAGCGTTTTTTCTTCTCGAAGAACACGTCTTGTTTGGAGTCGCAGTCTGGAGACACGGAGCCCGGTTCACTGCTGCTGCTCCCCGTGGCCTCCGTCTGCAGCTGTACTGGCAATGAAACACTGCGGATGTAGTCTAAAGAGAGAAAAACACAAACAATGCATGGTCACGTGTGTTTATGCGCACATATGCACTCAGCATATCAGCATTTTTGGCATTTACTTTTCTCCTTAAATATTAAAAAATATGAATGAATACTATATAATTAAGGGTTACTTTTTTGGAATACAAGATAAGAGTCATGTGTTATGTTTTCAATTAATTGTTTTTTAGTAATTAGCCATCATATTGGAGCTGCCAATTAAACATGATTTACTGTTATTAATAGTAAAATAAATAAATAATGCCCCTTATAGAATTAGGCTAAATGAAAAGGAAGTAAAACCAACATATTCACTTTTTAAGTGACTTTTTTTAATGCTTGCTCATTCCCACCCAGAAAGTAAGAATAAATGCAACAATAAACGTGTTTTAAATCAGCTAATATTGATATATTATTGATACGCGATTAACTGATAAAGTGGATTCATGAAAACAATAAACCCAATAAATTAACCACAATAAACAGCTTCAATGTAATTTAACACACTAGATATATTTCTATCACATATGACACATATGCACAATATGGTAACATTTTACAATACAATTTGAATCTAGATTAGTAAATATGAAATGAAAAAGACGTTTAAAGCAGTTAATTATAGTATTTACTTTAAACATTATTAAAATCAAAAGTTATTTATAAATATATAATATTTATTCTAACATTAACTAATGGGACCTTATTGTAAAATGTCACCCATAATGTTACAGTAATTAATTAGACTTTTAATATTAAACCACAGAGAAGTGAAAGCAAAACAAAACTGAAGAGAATGAAAAAGGTGACACCAAGAACCAATCAGAGCACACAAAGAGCATAAACTCAACACGATCACCAGTAACCAGCTAAACACCAATCATTCTGAGAATATGATACTCAAAAACACAGACGGTGGATACAAACCTTGCCATACTGTTACACAGAGAATCCAAGCCAAAGCAGCCGATTGGATGGCATTAAGGGAGAAGGAGATATTAAGTTATTAATATTTGGCCTGTAATAAAAGTCTTATGAACAAAACTGGGAAGACACCAGGCCTACAAAGCACTTTCTTTGCTCCAAAACCTGCTCCTAAGAGAAAACCAAATTTTAATTGTATTAATAAATCCTGTGCAGAAATGCATTGTTCTGTGAAAGAAAGCATAACCTGAAAAAATGAATTCAGGATAAATACACTACTTTTCTGATACACTGATACACTACTGTTCAAAAGTTTAGAGTCAGTAAGTTTTTTTCAAAGAAATTAATACTTTTATTCAGCAAGGATACATTAAATTGATCAAAGGTTACAGTAAAGTAGATTTAAAATGTTACAAAAGATTTCTATTTTAAATAAATGCTGCTCTTTTGGACTGACTATTCATCAAACAATTAGTGTAAACATATAATGTATATTTAATTTAAAACAAAAAATATGAATAAAAGTATAATTAAAACAAGTACATTAAAATATTTAAGCTTAGCTTAGCGTCAAGCCATTAGCTTAGCAACATGCTAACATCAAATTATTGTGTACTCTCTGCAAAGAGCTTTTGATTTATGAGGTTAAATGGCGGTTTGTTTAGCAGTAGGTGGCTCACTATCTCACTTCTGTCACTCACTGTCAATGTCAAAGAGAAACGGTGAGCGTTTTCTGAGAAAGCAGAGCGCATGTTTGTGTGAAACACCACACCCTGAGAATGCTTTTCATGGGCAGCGGGAGAGCTTGGATGGAAACCATTTGTGAAGGTGGTGTGAGGCTTTATTGTTGATTTTCCTCAGTCTCCTCCCCTTTCCCAGGTCCTGTTGTTCCTACCCATCTCTTGTGTAAGTTCAATCTGAACTGCGAGAGGCCGGCTGAGGGCAGTTCGGGCCTGTTATGAGTTTCCCAGACAGCGGCGAGATGCAGGCATGCTGGGCTGTGTGGGGGGGTGGGGTTGGCAGCTCTGTGTGTTTGCCTGTGCAAAAATGCTCTGTGTGCTCTCTCGCAAGGCCCAGAATGCCTTACACACCATGGATGTGACCAGAAGGGTCAACTCAGGTCACAGTATTATCACAGCTGCAGAAAGCATGTTAGACGTTACCTGAGGGTTTGAAAGCGATCTTGTTCTTTTTGCCTTTGATGTTTTGACGCAGGAATGGATCCTTGAGCAGGTCCCCGGCCATCGCTCGTTTATTTGGGTCAGGCTCAAAGCAGGAAAGGATGAAGGATTTGGCCTCTGACGAAAGAGACTCTGGGATCTCCGGATGGATCTTAAACATGCCCACCTGGTACAAACAGAACAGAGACGAATGGAGGAGATGATTTTGATTAATAGTCTATTAAAAATATGGAAAATCTATTTACGTTTTTATCAATATAATTATGCATACAAAAAAAATCATAATTTTCTTAATTGGTTATCTTCTTTATCTTCATATACTTATGTAAAGACTTTTTAATTCCATTTCATATTGGCAACAAATATAACATTTTCTTTTTTATTTTACTTGTCCGGGATCTTAAAAGGTCCTGATGTTTTTTTCTTTTCTGTGGACATTGGTATTGTTGTGCTCAGCACGGTTGGCAAAGTGATGTCATTTGTAGTGGACGTTGTCTATTGCTTAAGGCAAATTAGTTCTGTATGTTGGTTTTGAATCAGGTATGGCGTCATTCAATTTGGACTTGTTTATTCAGAAAACCCAACTCTTGGGGAATTTGATAAATGTCGCAAAGATGATTTAATTCAAATTTCTGAACATTTTCAGATTCTAGTGAACAAGCAAAATCTTAAAAGAGATATCCGGCAAGTTATTTATGATCGGTTGGTCGAATTGGGGATTCCAGAGGAATTGAATCCTCTCAGTGTGGCCGACAACTGGAGATAGAGGCTGATAAGCAGGTCAAGCTGTAATGTATAATTAAAGTAAATATATTTCACTTGTTCCAAATTTTCGTGAAGACAAAGTTGACTCAAGTATTCAAACGTATTGCATTGACCCTTCATTGGCCATCTGAAATATGGACCTTGCTATTGCAGTGTAAGTTGTGTAGCAAAGCCCAGGAGATCTGTTCCACACTTTCAGTTGAGGACAGCTTAAAGGATGATACTGTGAAGTCCTCAATATTAAGGGGTTATGAACTAGTGCCAGAAGCATATAGACAATGTTTTAGGAACCATAAGAAGGGTATGCAACAGACCTACATAGAGTTTGCACGAGAGAAGAGCTTGTTGTTTGACAAATGGTGTACTGCCACTAAGACAGTGGATGTTGGTGTGTTATGTGAACTTATTCTACTGGAAGAATTCAAGAATTGCTTGCCTGAGTGTATTGTAGTACATCTGAATGAACAAAAAGTAAACCAGGGCTGGGAACTGAACTTGCCAATGTCTTACAAACTTAAGTGTGCGACCCGTATACCCCTAGAACACCAAGGGTTGTAACATTTATATATATATATATATATATATATATATGTGTGTGTGGGGGTGTGTGAATGAATTTATATATGCAAAAAAATCACACAAATATATTTAATATATAAACATATTTATACCTTAAACATAGCAGCCTGTGGTTCTCCCAGCTCATGGAAAGGAGGTTTGCCTGTTGCCATCTCTATGATAGTGCAACCCAGAGACCAGATATCAGCAGGTGCCCCGTAACCTCGAGGGCCCTTATCGATGATCTCAGGGGCCATATACTGTAACGTGCCTGGACAGAAATATACAGGGGATATACACATGTTAACGTCATTAGATAACATTAGATAGCACTGTGACAGGATGTTGCACAAAATAAAATAAATCAAGGAGAGAAGCGCAGAAGTGATGACGATGACAGTGGAAGGAGAGGGGGAGGACAGATGAGCGCACCTGCTCTGATGCTTCAGCAGTCGCTAATGAAACACAAACACACTCCTGTCTCAGACGCTATGCTAATCTAATTACTCCCCCACGGAAGACATTCTCATGTTACCAGTGACCAGGACTCATAATCGCTCACTGCACTGGAAGGAACGCTGTCTATTTTGTGTCAGGAAATAAGAGTTATCCAAGCCCTGGAGAGATGAACCAGAGTATGCCCAAATTAGTCATTTTGGAAGAGTTTTAAATATGGCAAAGGGTTTTTATAGTGCTGTCAAAAGATTAATCACCTTCAAAATGTTTCTCAAAAGTTTTTATTTAGATAATATATGTGTGTGTACTGTGTAAATTTATTATATATTATGTATAAAGACACTCTCATACAGAATAAAATTACATGTATTTGCATGTATATATTCATAATCATATAAATTATATTATATAGAAATATATTTTATATATAAACTTAACATTTTTCTTAAATATGCATGTCATTTTGGATGTGATTAATCACATTTAATTGTTTGATAGCACTAGTTTGGGATCAGTAAAATTTTTTTGACCCCCCCCCCCCAAAAAAAATAAAATAAAAATAATAATAATAATTACTTAAGTGACACAATGTTTTTATACTTTTTATATTATCATTTTTTACTTTCACTGAGTTTCTAAAATGCATTTTCTAAAAAAACATTACTTCCAATTTTTATAATAAAAAAAACCTTTTTAAAAATTAATTTTTTTCCATAACAGGACTACATTTTTACTGTACTTTTGATCAAATAAATGCAGCCATGGTGAGCGATAACAGACTTATTTCAAAAACATTTAATTATAGCTGTATAATAGGAACGTTTAATAATTCTTGTTATAGCTGTATAATAAGAATATTTACGTTCACAGGAATAAATTACTATTTAAAGAAAATATTACTATTGTTTTAAATGGTAACAATACAACTTTATTTGAAATAGTAAATTAATTTTAAATATTTTTTTAATTTTATGAACTTTGTTGAATGAAACTTTATTTATTATATTTATTTTTAGTTTTTAAAATTTGTTTTCATTTATTTTACATTTTAAAGCTTAAACAATGTAGTTAAAAGTAGTCATTATTATTTTTTACATTTTCTCTGAACATATTTTCATTTATCTCTGATAAACTCCTCATTTAAATTATTATTACTTTATAAATGCATCCTGACCATGTTGGGAAGGAGGATGTGCCTTAGTATACACTAAAAGAGGAGGAATGAAACTCCCTGAGATCCTGTTAATGATAGACTGAACTTTAACTAAGCCTAAAACCCTGACCTGGCGAGAGCACCAGGATGTATGATGCATGACACACAGCACGGGTCAAATGGAACGGGGAGAGGGTCACACGGAGGGGAGGGCACATATTACAGTTAACAAAACACAGTGAAATACCAGTGAACGTCTCTGTGCAGGGATTGACTCCAGCCAGCCTCTTGGATGTGCCAAAGTCAGAGATCTTCAACACTCCACTGTAGGTGTTGACTAAGACATTGTCTCCCTGTGGAAAGATGAGCACTCAATGAACATCCACGTTTCCGAGAATGTCCAAATATAGGTTCAAAGGATTTGTCATAGTTACCTTGATGTCCCGATGAACGATTTGGTTCTCATGCAAATAACGAAGTCCTTCTAAGATCTGCCGAGTGTAGAAGATTATAGTGGCTTCTTTTAGAGGACCCCACTTTGAACGTAACAATGCCGACAGACTCCCTGTAGAGAAAGTATGATGAATATGAAGAGCAAATCGAATTTAAAGTAAATGTATTTGATATTCATGAACTATACATGTACCTCCAGGAACTTGTTCCATGAAGATCTTGATATATCCATCCTCTGACACGGAGCCCAGGTACTGAACAATGTTCCTGTGTTTCAAGTATTTGTGGAGGGCTATTTCCTCATGCAGTGGTTGGGAATACCTGTATGCATCAGATTTTAATACATTTATATATTTATATTATCATAATTTATAGTTTAATATATACCTTTCTTATATAACATTTTCTTAAATATATATGTGTTTTTATTTATATATGCATAATAAATATACACAGCACACACTCATATATTACATAAACAAGAACTTTTATTTTGGATGCGATTAATCATTTAAATACAATCATAGTATTTTAGTCATGTTTCGAATTACCTTTCATTTTTTATACTTTCATATTTTAGTTATTGGTCATTTGGTCTTTTAGAATTGTTTTAATAGTTCTATTTAGCTTTCATTTATTTAGATGTTTTTAATAATTCACTCATTTAATGTCATTTAGTTGCCAAGGCAACAATTAAAATGTTCTTTTTCATCTTATATTTATATTTTATTTAAGCTCTTACCATTTAAAGAACTATTTTTCATAGTTTTAGTTAGCACTAACAATGTGTTACAATATGTAAAATACCATCCAAAATATTTATTTATCTGGTCAAATATTCCATTTCAGGTGGAATCAGCTTGCTCCAAATTAAGTGTACTGTAATTTTTTCTCCATAGTCTAATTTAATTTCAATATATATTTAAACAGTTTACAGAAACTGAAGATTCTCAGTAATCACTCACTCTTATAAGATATTCAGATAAGCAGCATTGTAGCACAATTATCTTCTTTGTACAAAACAAAAAAATTAAATAAAACACAGGAATCCAAAATATGTTCTTTTATGTTTCATCAAAGAAAAACAAGATACAGTTTAGGCATGACATGAGAGTCAAAAAATGTTTTAATCTTTTCAGCATATGCTGGTGAATATCCATGCTGGTCTGCTGTGCTTATAAGTATCTCACCTGCTGTCTCTCTCTGGGATCTCTTTGATGGCAATGCGCACCTGGTTACTCAGGTCTCTTCCTGCATAGACCACTCCATAAGTTCCCCTTCCCAGAACCACCCTGTCGCCATTCTCGTTGTAGTCGTACTCGTACTGCAAAACCATTCAGGCAATAAATACAGCAAGCCTCACAAACCTAACGGAAAACAAACTACAGGCCAGTTTCTAAAGGTCTTACCTCCAGGGTATCTCCGTCTCCCTCCCCCTCCAGCTCCACAGCATTTCCTGATCCATCTGTGATCAGCTCCTTCACCATGGAGCAGAACCTTCAAATAAGAGACAATCACCCACACATCGGTTACCTCCATGTGCACAGACGTTTGAAAGCTAATTGATTAACTTGAGGAAAACTAACCTGCCACACTGGTCCTCTGTGGAGAAGTAGATCTGGAAGTCGTCTGAGTTGTCATGGACATACAAAAAGCAGCAGCGCTCATCGAATTTTGAGATGCTAGAGAGCGGAAGATCATGATTTAGTCATGAGTTTAAATCATGCAGACAGTCAAGAGATCTGCTAGCTTTCAGAAACTGGCTCTGGAGAAACACTAGGGGTGCTCTAATACAATTTTCATGTTATGGTTGATTGATAGCCAATACAGCCAATGAAAAACACACTAGAATTTATCAAAAAAAAAAACCAGCATCAACCATCAATATGACAAAAAACAAAAAGAAACGTATAACCAATGATGCCAATATTGTGCATCTCTATTAAACAATTTTTTTTTACCTGGGCATTCTGGGTTTTGTTTTTGCCAAGTAAATCAAGTAGAACTAGTTCCTACTTTAGCACTGTTTGTTTATCCTTGAGCAACATTCCTGTCAAACCGACACAGAGTTCTCTCTACTAAATCTTTAACCATTCATTACCCATAAAATACTGATATCATACTGTAGGTTGATAAGGATATTAAGAGCTTAAATTTTCAATTTTCGGACTATAAAAAAAACTGTGGTAGAGACAAAGAAAACGAATCTCAATCTCACCTTATGCCTTTGATGGATGATGCTGTGAAGTTCCACTCATGTATTCCCTTCTGCAACCATGCCAGATACGAAAATGATATTATATATACAAAATAACATTATACAGCAAAATGGCTTCATATAAACCACTGACCGTCTCGGCAGGTGACACATGCCATATAGAAACATTCTTCTCCTCAGCTTCACTGTTAATGGACACATATGAGGGCTGGTACACTTTTGTTGGCTCCAAAATCAAAACCTTTGTAATAAACAAGAAACAGGTCGATGATATGCTGTTCAGTCAGTAAGTGTTGGATGAGATTCTCATGGAAGATGATGCACTACCGGAAAACGCAGGCCGTTGGTGGTTCCTTGTGTGGCCTCTACAATAATGTCCATCCAGAAGTTGAGTCTCTCTCTTTGAGGAGAGTGCTCAGTGTTCTGCTTCTTAAAATGTTGAATCAACTGAAGGTTTTGGACGACTGACCGCAGGTACCTGAAAGATGAATGTGAGCTGCTCCAGCTGTATTTCTTACTTGTACAGTATATCTGTAAATGATTTGTTCTATATGTACCATATGGGTGGTTTGAGTTTGAAGAGTTTCTCAGCAGCCTGCACAGCTTTAGGGATGTCATTAGCCAGCATGCTGACAGTAAAAAACTGCCCAACATCCCAATAGTTATTCATCTTCTCCAGACTGCCTTTACGGCCAAGCAAACTGTTCAACCTCACACCTGAGAAAGAACGAGAATGTGAGAAGGTGCAACCTGTCGTTAATGACGTGAATGTTCTGAGAGAAACAGGAAACAGGAAGTGTGTTCCTCCTCACCGATCTTCCGGAGTTCTATGGAAGTCTCAAACTGCTGTCCGGCCACTATGAGCAGCACTGCCAGATTAATGCCTGAATAGAGAGTGGGCTGCAACTCAAAGCCTTTTCTATACCTACAACATACATGCATAAATACAAAATGACTTTTTAAATGTGATGCTAGAGTGCTCTGGGTGTTACAACACATATACGTTGGCTGATAGTGTGTTTTAGTACATGCAATGCATCTACTAGAGTGTCATTTTTTTGTTGTTGTTTTGAATGTTTCAGCATAGCATATTTAATGTTGTTGATGGGTGTTCTGGGTGTTTTGTTACGGATGTAAGGAGACTGCTAGGGTGTTCTATTGGTATTTCAGCACATTAAATGTGACTTCTAAACTATTCTGGGTATTTTTAGCGCATTGAAAGCAGATGCCAGGGTTTTCTGGATTTTTATAATCCAACTACTTGGTTGTTTTTAACACATTTGACACATTTTGGCGCATTGTGTTTTTGGTGTTTTTAACACATCAATGCAGCTTCTTGTTCATGTTTCAAGTGAAAAGAGGATTCCATAAAGAAATAGTTCACCCAAAAATGAAAATTCTATCCTCAATTACTTACCCTCATGGCATTACAAACCTACAAGACCTTTGTTTATATTCGGAACACAAATTAAGATATTTTTGATGACATATGCACTATTTTAATGACATCCTTACTACCTTAAATGTGTTAAATGCTGTCTAAGCAGGGTAAGAAAGCTCTCAGATTCCATCAAAAATATCTTAATTTGTGTTCTAAAAACGAACAAGGGTCTTAAAGGTTTGGAATGGCATGAAGGTGATTAATTAATGACAAATTTATCATTTTTGGGTGAACTATCCCTTTAGACTATCCCTTTTGACCTATAAACACTGAAGCTGTGAGCATCAAGAGGCTCATTTAACTCACTCACCACTGGATGGCGTTGTCCCTGTTCTTGGTGTCCTTGCAGTCAGAGTCAAGGAAGATATCTTTATAGATCCGGCCGCACAAGCAGAACATGTCAGGTGCGGGGTGCTCACATGACTGAAGAACCTGCAACATCACGCGCAACGCCTGCTCTCGATCTCCCGGGCTGTTCCGCCTGTGTTCACAACACGCAAACAGAAATGCATTTGTTCCCATGATCAAAGTGCTGCAAGATAAATGTCTGTTTGCCAAGCATGTGAATAGGAGAATATACCACACAATGCAGATTTGTGGTCACCTATTGAGCGCAAAAGCATAGTGGAACTGAATCATGGGCTGGTTGGCCAAGTCACAGGTGGGCAACATCTCAATGGTCTGTACCAATTTAACCATAGCGTCATAATCCTGTAAAAACACACCAAAGATTATTAAAGCTAGCAGCAGAGTCTTTCATTTTTTTAGACATGATTTGTTTATAGCGTCGCATATACCTGTATGTCTCTGTAGGAGAAAAGCAGGTTCATAACAATGTCCTGAGTCAAAACCTCAGTGTTGTCGATGCGGAGTTTGATACGGGAAAGCTCCTTGGCCAGCTCCTCACCCTGATATTTATCTCGAGCTTTTCGGATGTCATTCAGTAAGGTGTCTTTATATGAAGCACTGTCAGGGAGGACGAAGATATAACAGAAGGATTTAGTGTACGTGGATAAATTTGTAGGTATCAACTTCAATTGGGATGCTTACAGACTTCTGAAATCCATGTGATGCATCTAAACATCATGCAACAACAAAATAAACTGTGGCTGGTCACTTTACATGTTCTTGGCCATCTGCAAAGTGGGTCAGACTTCATACGAACATACGAGTTTGTACTGTTACAGGTTTTAAAAAATCTTGGCACTACAATCTACAAGGATGTATGTTCTAGACTTCTGGTATCTAAGCTCCGGGTGAAAGGACACCCTGACACTTGTTAGAAGTTACTGAAGTTTGTAATAAATCTTGCATGCACTTGTGCGTGTCTGTCTTGATGATATAATGTGAGCGCTATCCCATTTGGGTTGAGTCCCATTTCTTTACTCCAGAGATGACGAGAGTCATTTGACGCCTAGTTTAAATCTACAACGCTGTGTTCAACACAAGATACACAATTTCACTTCATATGTGAAAAAAAGTAGTTTATATTAATCATTCATATACTGTTTATCAGTCAAAAACTGGAGGACGCTTGCTTGATTTATGTTTAGCTAAATATTGAGTGACACAGTTACGTAACTCTGTAAGGGATCGTCTGAGAATGGGCATCCTGCCAAAGGTTTTTGTGAAGCTAGCAGTCATACCAAGATGTGACATGAATGTCTTTGAGCAAGTTGACGAAGCGGTCCACCAACGGGACGCACAGAGGTCCTAGAAGGTTGTCCCAGTTGGGTTGCATGTACTCTGATGCTCTCCTCTGGGCCACGTTCTCACAGCACAGGTACTCGTTGTTGGGTGTCATCAAGTATGGGATGAAATAGTAATTCCCGCTGGATGCCTATAAAAAAATAAACTGATTTGTGCATTATAGACCTATTTTCATGACTGTCTGCAGCGCTGTGTAAAAGTACAGACGGTCTGTGTGTTAGTGATCATGTACTCAGCAGCTGGCATCCAAATGCCAGGGAAATCTTGTTAACACCTTTGTGATCATGTACTGTCCCAGAATTCAAGAGTGAAATGGAAGAGGTGGCCAAAGCACATCTTAGCACTCCGCCACATCAACACCTCAAATGTAAGGGGTCACCTAAAACCTCTTTTAAGTCAAACAGTCATCATATACTTCAAGACTATTTAAATTGTTAGGTGTATGGTCTAATCATAGATACTGAGCAAACCCTTAGACTCCCAGCAAAAGCATGAAAGTACTGTATTCTAGTGCTATTTTACATATATGCATATTCTCCAAAACAGGTGATAAAAGAGATCATTAAATTCAGCTGTATATATGATACAAATCTGTGGTTAACCATTTTAAAGTAACTAGTTTCTAGAGTAACTAGAGAGTGACTTTGATTCAGCCAGACTGAAAGGAAGTGAGTCAGACGGTAACAGACAAAAGTGGCCACTCTCATTCCAGTACATGCATATGGGATTTTCCCAGCATGCACTAGCATGCCTGCAGTACCTACTTTGTTTCTTAGGCTGGAGCCCCTGTACTCCGGAGGCAACTGGACCCATGGGAAGCCTATTTTAACTGGCCTTGCAGCCTACTCCAGGTAACAGACAAAATAAGAGAGAAAGAAAGGAAAAGAGAATGACAGAAAAAGAATATACAGACTATAGAGTACTAATAGAGGCAAGAAGGTACAGATAAATGAGTAAGCCAAAGGGATTTTCATCCAAAAAATTCTTTCATCATTTCCTCATCCTCATGTCATTCCGAACTCCGTGGGATTTTTTTTTCTTAAGTGAAATCAGTCTTTCCTACGCATTTACAAATGAATAGCTTCAAAGCAAGGTATCAAATAAGTAGTTCATGTAACTCATGTTCTACATTACAAGCCTTCTGAAGCCCCACAACAGCTTTTTATGAGTGTTGTGCTAAACTAAAACAGCTAAAATTATTAAAAAACATTTTTGTTAATTGATATTAAGCAGAAATAAACCAAAATTTAAATATTAGATGAAAAATGTCAACAAAAAGTAGAAAGAAAAATTATTAACAAACTAAGAAATAAATGAAAAGAAATTAAAGCTAGATAGAAATAAAAAGAAATGAAAAAATAAAATGACCAATGCAAAATAAATAAGTAAAATAAATAATAAAATAATAAAACTAAAACGATAGAAAAACAATCATTTGCTGTTCAAGAAATTATTATTATATTACTATTATTGTCATCAATATTTCAAAAAAAAAAAATTGTAGGACTCTTTGACAAAGAGAAGGGGGGGGGGTGTTAAAAATTCATACTTCATTTAGCAAGGATGCGTTAAATTGATGACAAGTGATAATGATAGACATTTATAATGCTACAAAAGGTTTTTATTTCATATAAATCCTAACATCTTTAAAGAAACATCTGACTGTTCAAAAACTTTTGACTGGTAGTGAAAATTTAAGCAATAATTAATAATTATTTGACAGTCGCCCTAGCTTTCCTTGCTGTTAATGAGAGGATATAACAATTCGTAAATCAATCATTCTTTTGAGTCAAATCCAGTTTATTGGTCTGAATGATTCACTCATGAAGTTCACTTGAAAGTTAATATTATCACAGATACAGATTTCAATTTCACCCTGTTCCTCACACAAAGCTATCGTATAACCCCAGAAGACTTTGAAAATAGCGCTCAATGGTTCTTTTACATGCTTTTTGAAGCTCTAAATATATTTAATACCCACTGTAACTGAATAGAAAACAGTGACCGGCAGAACAAAGAAAATTGTATCGAGTTTGAAATACGAGATTGAGTAAACAATGTTCGATTTTTTTTACTATTCCTTAAGGCTGAGAAAAAGCAAAGGATTGGGGGTAAAAAGCCTGGATAATTCTCAAAAAAATGATATCCATTTCAGGCCACACCAGAATATCCATTCTGTTCACATAACCGATGATACAGAAGTTTACACAGATCCATCTTTTGCTTGTTTCTGGGCAATTTCAATGAATCACAGAGTTATAAAATGCTGTCAAGGTCAGCTTCTTTTCAGCAGCCGTTCAATATAAGAGCTTTATTTAAAGACTAGCACTCAGTGACCCTCTCCTTCATCAAAGCAACTAACTCCCACTAACTCAAAGTACCATGACACCTAGAGAAGCCTTATGAGTCCATCAGAATCAGCAGTAGTCTGACTGGGACACAGTGGGCCACCAGTGTCCTCTCACAGGTTAGTGTATGTCAAGAAATGATCTGCTTACTAAGTGTTGTATATATTTTAAGGCACAGAAGGGCATGTAAACTTATGTCACAAGAGCTCCAAAAATAGTCTCATACACAAAGCTTTTGGCGCAGCGTTAACAGATGCCAGCCTGTCCTCAAACTTCATCAGATTACCAGTCTTGCAAGTAATGGTTTGATACTTACTGTGTTTTTCTGTGCCACCATGTCCTGTGCAAGAAAAATAAAAGAAAGAATTATTCAACTGCAAACAAATACATGCACGTTACATTATTTCACAGTAAATCCTAAACTACTTGGCCGTCATGCCATTTATTCCATGGCTGATGGCCATGTGATGCACCTGACTGAATCAGTTGGACAGAACATTTACAAATATACAAACAGATCGCGTGACGCTCATCCCCATGCTTTATTGTCATCATCTCAGTATGCTAGAACACATGCCTTCCAGTGTCTCTGTGGAAACGTGGCCATGTGCAGCTGTCCTGGCACTGATTGCATGCTTTAGCTCAAATACAGGCCGTGTTGTTCTGGCAGCTCTACTGTCCAGTGCCCAGAAAAGATAAACTCCCTCCTAAGCTGAGAATAGCAGGTCAGGACCTGGTAGTGGGTGGCCTCTTTGTTCAGATGACAGAAATACCAAATCAGAGTGTAACAGCCGATAGGCCTGGGTTATAGTTATACTAACTTCCCCCTGGACCTGGCTAGTGTTTGTGTGGCAGCACTCATAACAGAAAAAGTTATGAGAAGAATAAGTAATTCATATACTATATGCTGTTTAAAAAAAAAAAAAAAAAAAAAAAGACAAAATTGTATTTTATGGACGTCTTTAACAAAGAATAGTAAATGTTTTTGATGTTTTCAATGATTAATTGTGATATATCGCGTCCAAAATATTTTTTATTGTTTACATAATATATATGTGTGTGAATTTATTAAGTATATATATATATATATACACACACAAATGCATGCATGTGTATATTTAGGAAAAACATGTTATGTTTACATATTAAATATATTTATTAAATAGAAGAATATAAAAATGAAATTGTATATACATGTAAATATTTTGAAAATATATACTGTATGTGTGTGTATTTATATATAATAAATATGCACAGTGTACATACACATCTATTATGCAAACAAAAACTTTTATTTTGGATGCGAATAATCATTTGACAGCACTAATAAAAACACACACATGCATGTACATATTTAAGAAAAAAAAATTGCTTATACACTCACATAAATAAAATCAAATAAATAAATATATATGCAAACAAACGTGTATGTAATTAAATATTGTCTAAACATATACTGTATATGTATGATATTTATACATATACACAGTACACACACATTTATTACATTAACAAAAACTTTTATTTTGGATGTGATTAATCATTGCAGCACTAGTTTTTACTATTATTATTATTTTAAACAAATTAAAAGATTTATTTCTAGAAATTAGCTGAATAAGACAATAATAAGACAGGTTTTAATTAAAGGGAATTTTTTATTTTAAATTAATAAAAAATATTTTTGTTAAATAAGATTGAGCCTCTTTTTGTGGATGTCTTTAAAGGAGGAACGGTATTTTATTATTAGTATTAGTATTATTATCTATGATCTTCATTTAAACATACAGTACTTTCATAAGTGACTGGCACCAAACAGAACTGCAAAAATACTATTATTATATCTCTCTAATTGGATAAACAGATTACTTAAATCAATGGTTTACTTGGTTGGCCTTTAAAAAACAAACAAACAAAGATGTATTTGTTTTTTTGGGGAAGTCAAAACCTTCTCAAAACCACTGAACATCTGACACAAACCCTAAAAACAAAAAGTCCATGATATGTCCTTCTTTAGATAGCTAGGTAAACAAACATATGTGTGTTTATGTGTTAGACTATAACTCTCACCTTAAGTGACTGTGCAGTGTCTGGGTCCGTGTCGTGGTAGAGGATGACATTGTTGGCCATGTCAAAGCTCTCACGCACCCCGAGGTGATAAAACAGAGAGGGTTGTCTAAACACATCGCTCATGTCCACAACTGCAATGTCTGCAATCAATCAGAGACATAGTAAGTGTGTGGGAAAACCTTATAATGCAGAAACTACTACTACAGCACCAACCCCAGTACCTGTCAAAATATTTTCTCTGTTTAGTACTAAGTGTTGTAGTAGTACTAAGGGCATATTTGTTCTACTGCATATGGCCGTATTTGTTCTTTTCCAGTCAAGCACAATCCATGCTTATTCTATGGAAACTATGCAAACATCTGAAAATGTGTTTGAAAGCCATGCAAGAGTATAAGCTGCAAAACACAAGACCAGACTTGATGTAACCAGGAGCAGAAGCATGACTCACGGTCTTATTAGGAAAAAGGGTGAGGGGGGTAATGCAATAACAAGAAACTGATCTGTAGAATGCAATATGAAGAGGATATATAAATGGTTTAGTTCACTTCTCCTTTGAAAAATGAGACTTCATGGTTTCAGCTTGAATATGCACTTTTTCTGGTCATCTAGAGTTCCTTCCCCAGATAAAGTGCTGCATGATTCTGCATGCACAAAAATAAACAGCTTAAATTTTTTTTTGGCCTTTTCACCCTCCCAAAGCTTAGATGTGAGTGTTTTGAACACCCAGAGTAACATGTGCAGCCACACCCAAGAGAGAGAGAGAGAGACTTCTTACTAGACCTGGTGAATAAATTCCAGGAAAGGAATGTGCTGGAGGCAGAAGATCCTATTTGCACTCATAATATTCCTTGAGAGAGACTGTCATGACCCTATAGTAACACGGGACAGCCCAATGACCCTAAGCCTAACAATTTGTGTCTTGCATTTAGATAAACATTGGTTTTCTAATATACTGTTTAATGTATTAATTTAATGTATTTTTCTTAATGATATAATCTATATATTCTAATTATAATTCATATATTATTACTTTTTATGACGTTTGATTAAATGTATATAGCATACACACACAAACATGCACACACAGCTTTAACATATCACTTTTTACTCATCATTTATATAAAAATCTGCGCTATGCCAATATTTATCTATAATGGGATGTGCTAATGAGTTTTTTTATTCTTCTGCATCTTGCACCATCCTGCAGAATTAGCTAATTTGTGGAAACCCCTCAAATCTGGATGCTTCCTTAATTCAACACACCTGATTCGACCCATCAATCCATTCTGAAAAACGAGAAGATCTGTACAGGGATTACCAGTTTTAATAGACATCCAGCATGCAGAAGTTGTTGGGCTGCAGGAATTATTTTCATGCACCAAAGCCTTGCAGTGGCTTACTCACCTGCGTCATAAAATGTATCAAGAACTGTTGTCTCCCCGAAATCTAATCGTCCGAAAGTCACTGTGGTTAATATGGCACTCTCCGCGTCGCAGGCGCGCTGGAGACACTGGAGCGCCCCGGATTCCGGGCTGTTGGCGGCCACTGCCTTTAGTCCATCATTCAGCACATAAACCGCCCTCAAGGACCTCTGTTTGGTCACCGGACTCGGGCTGGTCACATCAGCCCTCTCCACGCCTGCAGACATGGAAGTCGCAGCGGTGTGGTCGCCACCAGCCTCTGCTGTAGGTTGATTGGACATGATCTCCATAGTGCGAGTAATTGTCCCTCTGCGCGGTCCTCCTTTTCTTTCCGCAGTTAATCAATAATGAATAACCAAAGTTTAGTGCGCACCTGTGGCACGGAGAGGCGCGTGGCTGTGACGTCCAGCGTCTTGCGATTCATTAAAGCAGCGCGCATCACTACATATTACAATGCGGTCCAGTTTTATCTCGTTTGCGCCAGCGGTTATGCAGTTACACAAAACGCTTTGTCAATTCAGCGCAGAAAGTCAGGCGAACTTATGGCTCACCGCGCGCGGCGTGTCTCCAAAGAGATGCGTTACCATCCTATTTGAGGAAGTCATTCCTCCTGCCCTTTCTTCAAAATGCTCGATCCGATCATTTCCTCAAACGTGTGTCCTTCCGTTCAGGCGTGAGTATATTTCACAAGCAAAGCAAAACTGCGCAAATCCAGAACACGAGAAACGGCTAGCGGCGGTTACAGCATGCACGGTCACTATTAAATCATCTGGAGCAGATGTCTAAATATAAAACTTGTACGTGATGATACGCGCATGACAAACAGAGCTACGGCAGGTCCAGGACTCCAGCTCCCCAAACGGGCTTAACTTTCAACTGTTATTTTCCTTTCATTTCATTTCAGATCAGATAATAATGTTCAAACTGAACTAGCCTAGTACACCAAAATAGCCTACCTCGTGAGGCTTCGTGGAAACTTTTCTCACCCTCCAAGAAAGTGAATAGATTCCAAGGATCTTTGTCTTTTTGTTTTTGTCTTTTAATTGATCTGAACACATCTGAAATTCTGTTGTTTTGTTTATTACAAACAAGAAAAAAGTGAAAGAAATATTTTAATTCATTGATTTTTGGCATTTACTATACTAGGCTATATAAACACACACTGATGTTTTCACACTTTTTTGGATTATTTTCGCGTAATTTAAGATTACGCACACTAAAATAGCCTATACAGAAATAACATTTAATTAATCTTCTTTTCTTTTTTACACATCACATGTCTGATTACGAATTTAACTCACACTCTTCAATGGCACTGTTGTCTTAGCAAACAAACACTAACATTTAAACATTCATCAAAAATGCATTATATGCGCAAAAATCGCAAAACAGTTTGTTGTAATGGAAGTGACGTCATAACTGAGAGACAGTCGTAACTGCTATAAAATTCCACACAACTAATAATGTTTATTTTGTTATATATATATATATAACACAATACTTATTGTTTACCTTTTGTGTAAACAATTGATGCATCTTTAAGATCAGTCAGTTCAAGTTTATTTCAGTTGAAACACCTAAGACTTACATTTTAGTCTAGGGCTTAAACTTAAACTTTATTTAATAAAAAAGGGGGAAGGGGGAAGGGGGAAGGGGGAAAGGGGGGAGGAGACATACCATTTGACCACTAACTAATATTGACACAAAAAATAATACATTTACACATTTAAGAATAACAGCAAGTGTTTCTATTAGCCTACTAATTTATCATTTATTTCAAAAGGCAGGCAACTCATATGAGATTATGTGAATAATACATCCCGTAACTCACACAAACTGCAAATATATATATTAATTACAACACAGGATTTGTTTCTTCAGACATGTGGTTAAGCTATTGGCGTCAGACTGAAATGACTTGATAAAACTAGTTTCTCAGATCTCAGCTCCTGTGTGTTTGTGGTGTAATGCCAAGTATTACAAGCAGTAGTTCCTCAAATGTAACTCTTGTTTACAAAAGCGTGTTTAAAGGGTTTAGGATGATCTTTTTTGTTAGAATAAAATATTGATGTTTCCAATTATTCCGTCTGCAGATATATTTATATTTTACTTTATATATATATATATATATATATATATATATATACACACACACACACACATTTCAAATGTTTCACCCGCATCTAGAGTTTTACCTTCTCATAGCACTCAGAAACTCTGATCTTCATTTCTTCGTGGAGATCATTATTGATGTGACCGTCCTTAGAGACCCAGACATCTGCAGGCCTCACTGGACAGCACCCAGGAGACCTGATCCTCAATTACCAAATCAAATACCATAAAGAGCAGCGGATGCCTATGGAATGATATCAGTGAATGTCTTAAATGTGCTTGAGAGAGAGAAAGGAGGGGGTCCATATGCACACTAGGTGCAGACTATGTGTACTTCTGAGGGTGGACTGAATGTTTGTGTGAATCTGAGCACCTGGAGGTGTGTGATTTTACCTTCTCTAGGAGATGAACTTAAAATGACCTTCATCTCGTAAAACATCTCAAATATACATGACCTTTAAAATGTTACATGACAGTAACCCCTATCCAAATATATTTCTATGAATATAATATCTGACCACAAATCAGGTGTTGATGCTTGGATGGAGGCTTCTGATATGTTCTGGAAAGGGAAATAAGCTTTCTATTAATGTTATTCTCATTTCAAACGGTCAGTAAAGATGTTTAACATGATGAACTATGACTCTAAGAGATGCAGGATTAATAAAAATAAGAATTTTTTAGAAATATATATATATATATTAATTTTTTTCTACATTTTGTCATGTTGCTGCCTTATGTTAAACAGCTTAAAATAATTTGTTTTCCACATCAATCTACACTCCAAACACCACATAACTGTACAGCAAAAAAACTGTTTTTTAACATCTTAAAAATAAAATGTATTTAAAAAAACCTGAAATAAGTACATTGCATAAGAATTCATCATCTAAATATTTATCTGAAGCATCTTTACAGTCTCAAGTCTTTTTAGTTTGATGCAACAAGCTTTGCTTATCAGCAATGTGTCAATTATCGGCCACTCTTCACTTCTCAAGCTCTGTCAGGTTAAATGGGGGCAGATGCACATGTTCAGGTTTCTCCAGAAATATTTGACTGGGTTTAACCCCAGGCTGTGTCTGGGCCACTCAAGGACATGCACAGAGTTGCCTATAAGCCACTCTTGCTGTGTGTTTAGTGACATTGTCCTGTTGGAAGGTAAACCTTCTACCCAGTCTGAGTTTCTGACTGCTCTTGACTGGGTTTTCTTTAAGGCTATCTCTATATTTTGCTGCACTGAGTGTTTCTTCTACTCTGAGGAGTACCTCATTCCCTGCTGCTGAAAAACAGCACACTTTACTTTTGGGATGGTACTCTGCAGATTTCCTTCAAACATGATGCTTAGAAGGGGTATGAATACTTTTGCAAGGCACTGTATATATTTATATTACACACACATTTATATTTTTAAATATCTATCTATATCTTATTCATCTATGCAAAAATATATTTTATACATTAATTAGGGTAACATTATTATTAATTCTACAAACAAAAAAGGCATTTTCTTACACAATTGCTTAAATAGATTTAATCATATTTTTAAAAATACATTTGTATAGTTCACAGTACTGAACAATAATAATAATAATATTTAAAAATATAATAATAGATAATAATAGAACCAGCTTTGTGTGTGTATAAGAATGACATAAAATAGGTTCATAAGCAGAATAAACAAAGAAACATTGCAACACTTTTTTTTAATAAAATCTGCACACATAATTGCATTTAGTACATTAAAATATAAAAGAATATATAGAAGATTTCAAAGAAATAACTAAGTCAAGAAAACAAAACGTGAGTTTTCTCATTGTCATCACCAACGTAAAGAAATAGGAAAGACAGAAGAGTTTGAAAAGCTCCAAATAAACAAGGCCTCAATGTGGGGTTGCTGTGGAAATTGCAAGGGGTGAGAAATTAATCGCACCTTTGCATATAAAGAAAATAACCGAAGGCCTCCAAGTCAAAAGAAAAGAACTTAAGGTGAACAGTGAGTAAAACGCACTGGTTTCTCCTTCATTTGATGTGTTCTCTGACTATAGCGTTCAGAGGCAGTACCAGAGAGGGTGATGATGGGGTAACTGTGTCACAGTTGTGCAGGAGACCAGCTAATCCCCATGGCAACCGCTATCACCTTTCTCCAGGTGTGGGTCATCACCACCCTTTAATCACATGACCCACAGTAAGGCCACACCCAGGCAACGGGTCTGTGAGTCAGCAGCCAGTCTGAGCATAACACGCAAAAAAAGCTTCTTAAAAAAACACAAACAAAAGCAGAAAGTGTACAAGTGAATGGGGGGGTAAACAGTTGTTTTCTTTAAGCAATTGTTCTGATACATTGTTGTTCTTTTTTTGGCACAATCTAACTGGGCTGTGGTGTGGACCCTCAGCCTGACCTTTCATCAGATACATCCAGCATGCTTGAGTTCATTTGGACAGGGATTTCTTAATCTGCTCCACTTCCATCTACAACAGAGCATGAAATAAAGACACGGCCTGTTAAACGCAGTTAAGTGTTTGATGATAAAGAATCAAGATTGCAAGGGCCAGATTTACTAACAGCTTGCATCAGCGCAAACGGTCTTTTGCTGTTAAAATAGTCCTGTTAGGATTTACTTTAAGAATTAGTGCTGAAAAGGCATGGACCGTTATTTTGGGGCCGGAACTTCTTGAATATGTGGGAGTGTTCCTTTCAGACTCAACATTTATGGGAGGAGAGTTTTAAAATGAATCATGCAACACCACTTACTAACGTTTCAAATTACTGGCATTTGCTCCATTATTTAACACCCAAAAAGCATGTCTTAAGTCATTTTGTAAATGGGTCACCTGAAACCTGATGAGCATCGGCTCTGCTTACTCGTGACTACGCTAATTTGGTCGATATGTAAATGAGATGTTGCGTCTGTGTTCTTTAATTTTCCCTGTTTAGTAAATCTGGCACCAAGGCTAAATTTATTTGATCAAATAATACAGTAAAATCAGTAACATTACAATTTAATTGAACTGCTTTCTATTTAAAAATGTCATTTATTTCTGTGATAGTTTAAGAAATCATTCTAATATATTGTTTGCATATTAGAAATGTTGTATTATTACAAATGTTTAAAAAATGCTGTATCATATATATATTTTTTCCAGGATTCTGTAATGGAGACCAAGCGTTTATTTGAAAGATTTAATAAACAACCACAAAAAAGTAAATCTTTACTGTTTAATAATTGTTATGTATCTTTACTGGTAGTCTAAGAAATATTATTATTATTATTATTATTATTCTTTTTAAAAATTAACAACATATCTGAATTTAAATTACATGCATTCCTTACTCAAAATATAAAAAAACACTTGTTAGTCATTTCAGCATATATTAATATGAATGAATTATTTGAAAATTAAGTAATTCATTAATAACATCAAAACGATAAATAAAGATATTAAGTGCCAAAATTAATTATGATATACAGTACTGTGCAAAAGTCTTAGGCCACTAGTATTTTCACTAACAAAGAATATTTTTAAGTGGGTTATTTGTATCTTTTGCAGTGGCGTGTCAATTGGAAATATCAGTTTACATTTCCAAACAATATTTTTGTCATTAATTGTAATAATGCAGTGAGATTATTGTCTGACAACAGCCAGTGCTCCACACAGAGATCTGATCTGATCATCATCCAATCTGTCTGGATTGACATGAAGATACAGAAAAAACTAAATCCAGAAGAACAACGTCTCCAAGATGCTGTCAGACTCCTTGTGCAGACAATAATCTCACTGCATTATTACAATTAATGACAAAAATAATGTTTGGAAATGTAAACTGATATTTCCAACTCACACGCCACTGCAAAAGATAGAATTTTGTTGGTGAAATACTAGTGGCCTAAGACTTTTGCACAGTACTGAATAAAATAATACATTTTTAAATAATAACAATAATAGCAACACATATTTGGCTGATTAAGGTTGTTTTGCATCTGGTTAGAGCTACATTTATGACTAGTATTTACCTGCAGTGATATACGAATCCTCTTCTCTTCATCCAGTTCGCTCACCAGCTGTTTGATTTCTTGTCTGAGAAAACAAATTTGAGAATTAACACACACTTTACAGACATCAATCAACTCATTCTTCCCACATCCCTCCACTTCACTCTGTCTTTCATCTAACCCCCCCCCCCCCCCCTCTCCTGTCAGTCCATACTTGTGCTGGCTCTTCATGAGCTCCACAGATCCTTTCAGGTCTCGTAATTGTGCTTTGAGCTCCTCAAGCGTGGCGGCACCCTGTTCGTTCTTCACTCGGGGGTCAATGGAAGGGGAATGGGGCCGCAGACCAGCGCTGCCCTGGAAAACAGAAGACCCTCCGGACCCAGATGATGATGGAGGGGCACTGGGCTTAGGGGGCAAAGATGATTTTTCAGGACCCTGTGGAAAAGCCCCATGAGATATTAGAACAAGAGCATATCAATCACATTTACTCTGTTTATCTTCCAGGCCGTTTCACAGGGCCCCAGTCTCTGTGTGTGTGTGTGTGTGTGTGTGTGTATACATATACAGTATAGTGGCACCATAAAGTATTTGGACACTTAAAGGGTTCACCAAAAAATTCAGAAACATTATTTACTCATCCTCACATTGTTCCAAATCTGTATGATATTCTTTGTACTCTGGAATACAAAAGAAAATATTATGAAGAACTGCTGTTTATTGAAAGGCAGTGGGGTCCAAAACAACATGTGTGTATGAACCTCAGCACTGCTGGTTTCATCTGCCTGAAGTCAATTGGTTTTTGGTTAAATGAGACTACAGACGTTGTAGGAACATTCAACAATTTAATAATAATACTCTTAAAACTATTCTAACTCAAGCTTTCAGAAGAAACAATGTCATGTTTGAAACGGCAAGGGTGACTATATTTTTATTTTTAGGTGAACTATCCCTTTAAGACACACTTAAAATACAAGAACATCAAATAAAGTGTGACTTTAGTATCCAAAAGTAATACTTTTTTGTGTCACTGTACATACAATGCTTGACTAGTGCGCTCCCTTGTGGTAGGACAGGGATGTGCATGCAAAAGAAGGGGAGGGTGTTAGGGGGTGGGGTGACTGGGAGGGGCGGGGCTTACTGTTATGACTGGCACTGCCTTGGGCATCTTCCTGGAGTTGTCAAGACTTTTGGGAGTGAATGAGTCCTGCTCCTCCTTTCCCATCTCCTTGTCTCTCCTCTCCTCCTCTGGAGATGGGGAGTCCAGGAGGTCAGGACTAGAGAGAGATGACTAAGGAGGAGAGAGGTTTTTTTTTTTTAAATGATCGCAATCAGCTAACCCAAAGACAGGCGAGGCAAACCCATGTGACATTCACACATAGCAAATAGCACAATCACATCTGACGGATTTATGTTCAACACCTGAAGGGTCACAAGTTTATGAGACATCGTCAGCTGATTGCATCTGATAGGTGTGAAAACAACCAAATGTGACTGACTCGACACTTTAATTGGTTAAAAATAATAACAAACAAGCATGTTTATGTTGTGTGTTAGGGTTATTTTACAGTAGTCAACATCTGAAGTGGATCAAAATAGTTGGAACAGGAAAGGTTATTGTTTTGGATTTAGGACAATCCACTTAAAATATTGACTACTATAGTTAACTAAAACTAAAACCATAAGATTTTTATTTAAAATAAAATAAACATTTTTGCTTAAAAAGAAGCGTATTGAATTAGTTTAACTGATGTAGTAAGAATAAATATAAATTAAATATATAATAAATGTTTTTTTTTATAGGGCTGCCCCCTGAGGAAATTACAGGCAATTGTTTTTATATTAACCATATAAATAATAAAGTTCCAACTAATAGTCAACTAATGCTTAAAATGAATGGCTACTAGTCGACCAGAAAAATCAATGGCAGCACTAATTCTAATAAAAATAGCAAAAATACAATAAAATTAATAAATCAAAAATATAAAATATATAACATTTTTATGAACATTTAAATGAAATAATAAAATAAAATAACACTGGTGTACTCACAGATGTGAAGATCTGTGACCGTGGCCGTCGGTCCATCACACGGGGCCGTGACGCGGTCGGGTGGTTCAGCTTCTCTGTGGATGAGACGACGGAGTCGAAGTCTTCTACATCTTCAGCCGAGCGTCACACAATCACAAACATAAACACACAGGACCACATATATATCACATGCATATGAATCACGAACACAGAAAAAACGCCAGACTGTAATCACACATCTCCAGAATGGAAGTGAATGAAGTGAGATGGACAGAGAGCTGTTGTAATCTGATTAGATATGGATTATTAGAGGTCTTATTAGTCATGACAGTGTAATTGTGGATTGGGTAGCTCTGGACATGGACTCACCGATATCTACGGATTTGTCTGCAGAGCCTCGGTCAGCTGCCACACCACTGACTTCAGACTTCGGACTGTCACACCTGTATGAATTTAAAGCAGAATGAAAACAGAATGTACTGGAAGTCAGAATAATTCTAGTGAACAGGTTTATTTAGAAGGTTTTAATTGAATCTAGTCAAAATGAAATAATTCACTGATTAATTGGAATCACTGCAAAGATGTTGTTTTGTTGATTCTGGATAAATCCAGTGAAAAATTAAATGATTCAATGATTCTGTTCGGATGATTCTAAAGGAATCTATTCAAAGAGCTAAATGACTCACTGATTCATCGGAATGACTGCATAGAAGTTGCTTGAATGGTTTTAAATGAATCAGTTAAAAACTAATAATAATAATAATAATAATTCACTGAATACTGCACATATGTTGATTGGTCACTGTTCTGAGATTCATTCATGTAAAATATTATTTAGTGTACATTTATGAGATCAGCTTTTCAGCATTTATGAGATTTATCTATTAAAAAATGAATGATACCATCTGATACTTTGATAAGATATCATGATGCATCATGGTTTAATTAATTAACGACTTGTGTGTGATTAGGTGATCATATTATGAGGTAATTTCTATCTCTGCTATCTCAATTACCCTGCTAGACACTTTTAGCTTATGAATTAATTAATCATGGCTGGAAAATACACTTTTGAAGAAAATTTACTAGGGGCCAGTTTAAAGTTTACAACCATATGTATTAACCAGAAGGCTCCAAATAACCTCACAAAATATTCAAAAGACATAATTCACCACTATTATAGGTATTTAGTATTTTTATAGTTGCATATAATGCGTGCTACTGTGTGTGTTCTGTAATCTAGTATTAGTTTGTTTGAGTGTGAGACTAACGGTATATTGGGCACAGCTGGTCTCTCGGGTCTGTCTGGGCGTTTGGGTGGCAGGGATGACGGTCGATTCAATGAGTTGTTGTTCTTTGGGGGGAGAGGCTTCTTTGGGAGGACAACTGGGAGGGACGGCTTTGCAACCTCACTCAGCTTCGACTCCTCACCTACATGCAAGCATCATTATTAAAGGGCATAAAAAGAGTTTGTTTATATGAAACTAAGAGAGGGTCTGTTAAAGCAGAGAAGGAACACCTGTTTACTTTAGAGAAGCAAGAAGTCTTTGAAAACACACAACCAGTAACCTTTTTAGAGAAGGGCAGAACAGAGCTATAGGTTTTGCTGAAGTAAAAGGTCACAGTCACAGAATTAGACTTTAGCAGCTGAGAGAGACGTTACCTACCTTTTTCCTCAGCTCTGTGTGGGAGAGATTCAGGCCGCTCTGGTGGAACCCTTTTAGCCTCTGTCTTTTTGTCTGGGGATCAGTACACATAATATGAGGGTTCAATGGGGCACAGTGGACTCTTTACTTACGCTTTTAGCTAAAGAGAAACATGTCAAAATATATAGGGTTTGAGACCACACTGAACATCTGTAAAAACAAACATTATGATATACAGTAAAATGAAGAATAAAATACTTAAAATGCTTAAGATTCTGAACTGTTTAAAGATCACTAATGAATTTTTTAAATATTAATAAATATAATATTTATTTATTGATCAAGTGGCTCTTAGTACAGGTTTAAATAATATGTGTACTCTGTGTGTGTGTGTGTGTGTATATATATATACATATATTACTTATACATGATACAAAATTAGATAAAATTGCATATTTATATATAAATACACATAAAATTATATATTCAAAGTACATACACATATGCAAATATACACATATGATTTTGGATGATATTAATTGCGATTAATCAATTAAGCCCTTAAGAATACTAGCTCACATACAAACTGATAATGCAATATATGAATATTTTCCATATGCTGCATCAATGTTGGAAACAGAACTACTGAGTGATCTCTGCATTCCCTCTTTGTCTCTCAGTCCCATTTCTTGGTACAAAGATTTTTTGGGCAGAGTTTCAAAACCTCTGAAGGGAAGCTTTGAAGAACTCTGATCTATTTATAATTTAAGAGCTTTTTGGGTAATTTGGATGCACATACACATATTCAGAGAGAATAGATTTAATGATCATTCAGCAGACTATGACCCATGAATCTTTAATATACAATAAATGATCCTGTAATATTTATACAAAACATTATTTTAAATTGCAATAATATTTCTCAATATTACTGTTTTTATTCTGTATTTTTGATCAAATAAATTCAACTTTGATAAGAATAAGAGACTTGAAAACATCCCAAACTTTTCAAGGTTAGTGTAGGTCAACAAATCAAGCAAATAGTAGTCACAGGTGGGCATGTAAGCTTACATACTTAGAGGAATTAAAGAAAGAATGCAGAAAGAAAAGGAAAGTAGTAGTTACCTGTGATCTGTTTGGTGGTTGGTGCTGCAGGTGGAGGGGGTTTCTTAGGTCTCTGTAAGCACACATACAGTTAAAACAAACAGTATACCTAATAAAACACCCACATGCACTCATTAAAACTCAGTTCAACTCATACTAAAACAAATACACATTTGTCCTATTAAAAACACAATCCCTTCAGGCCAAACAGCACTAAAACATCAAAGGACATGCTGCTACATTAGGCAAAGGGTGAAGAGGGAGTCAAAGGTACAGGGAGGAGGGGAGCGTGTGTGTTTGTGTGTGTGTGTGTTTCACCACAGCTCTGCCTTCACTCAGAGACTGAGGCCCACTGTCATAAGGACGTGAGCTCCCGGTTGGAAACAGCTGAAGTATATCAGTGAGAGACAAACAAGAAGATCTCACCTCTTTTTCTACCTCAGGAATGAATAACTTCACAAAGTTGTCTGGAAACACTCCCTGTTTGCCATTTAGCTCTCCAAGCCACCAACCAGCGTCTGCACAGTCCTACACATAGCCAACACACATTTCCTCAGTCTATTTGTGTTCTAAGGCAGCCCGACAGGATGTGAGTAATAATTTGTTCAACACGCTGAAAGTGTAAATGCCAATTCGAATATATTTGATGTAAAGTATATTGTAAAATTATCTGGAGAGGATTTCTGGATCAATTAGATTTCACTTTTTTCATTTAAAAAAAAAAAAATATAATTATTTATCATCAGTTCACTTGTTTTTTTTTTTTAGTAAAATTTCACTAAATCAACAAACTCACCTTATTGATAATCGTGACAATGTCTCCCTCTTTGATTGACAGCTCATCTTCATTCTGAGCTTCATACGGGAAAATTACTTTGCAAAACACCTTTGCTGTAATTTGAATTTTCAGAGTCAAAATGCTACATCAAGAACCAATTGTTGTATCTGCATACAATTTGACTACATACATACATAAGCATTTAAATAATCCACAGCACAGGTGTGATCTAATCCTGTTACCTTTGGCCTTGCTCTCAGGCTCCGCCTTCATGGTTTCCGCGGCAACAGCTGGAGCGACTTTCTTCACCATTTGAGGCTGAGGAGCAAATACTTAGGTCAAATACTACAATGATCATTTATAAGCATTACTGTTCAAAAGTTTAGTCAGTAAGATAGAAAAACATAAAAAGGTAATATTCAAAAATTTTAAATATTGTGAAATAACTGTTTTCTATTGTAAAATACTTTAAAATGTCATTAATTCCTTGAATGCAAAGCTGAATTTTCAGCATCATTACTACGTCTTCAGTGTCACATAATTCCTCAGAAATCATTGTAATATGCTGATTTGCTGATTTTGCAATTATGCTGATTTTAAAACATTTCATCAACATAATGCTGAAAACAGTTGTGCTCCTTATTTTTATGAATATAATAATTTTTTGGTAAACAGAACGTTTAATAGAGTAGCTTTTTTTAAAAAAAACTTTTGAACAGTAGTGTAAAAAAACATAAATCTAAAATTGATTACACATTTCATACAAACTATTCTATATAACATAAATGTACATATATATTACTTATTAATCAATATAAATTAATCAATTCAGACACACACATATATACACATATACACACACAGGTTATAGTAAATAATTTAATATTAAAAATAATAATAAGCTGTCTGTAACTAGTAGCACTGACCCCGATTAAGGGATCCAATATTTTTGCAAAAACTGATTTATTTGATCGGAATCAGCAATAACTTGACACACAACACAATTTAATAATTATTCATGGTACTGTACATTTCTGAGGCCAAAAAAAGTTGTCAGGGGCCTAGTGAATTCAAACATACGTGTGTGAATAGCATACTGTCCATTCGGCTCTGTTAATCTGGCCTCTTTCCGGCAGGGAAGCCACAGTCGTTCCACAAACATGGCAGGGAATCAATCCAACCCGACATACAACAAGCTCTTTAACATCCCGCGCTCCCAACGTGGCTTTAACACACACACATTTGCTGTGTTCACTGAAGAAAAAAAAAACAAAAACCTACCCACTCTTCCTCCTTCTCCCTCTCTTCCTTTTCCTCTCATTTAGAACAGTCATGATGGAGTCGGACTAACAAGCACCATGTGGCAGCAACAACATAATAGCAACTTCATTACAACATCTGTCTGCACTGCTCTTCTCAAAGGCCTCATGACATCTCTATGAAGAACATACGGTGACTTCCACCCTCAGAACACCCATAATGCTGCGTCTCAAAGCCCAAATTACAGCCACATGAAAGGAAACACATCTAGGTCATCGCTTAGCAGCTCACTTCAAGCCAGTTTTACTTCATTAGCAAAGAAATACGAATAGTTAGAGAGCGATGCAGATAAAAATAGAGTTTTTTTGTATTTACCTTTTCGCAAAATGACTAAACAATCCGTCAGAAATGGCTGGTGTTGATACCTAAATCTGTGTGCGCAAGTCCTGCCTGCAACAGGAACCTCCAACAAGCTTTCAGTCTAACCACCGTTCACTCCCCCTGAGTCATGACAGTCTCTTACAGTCTTACAAGCCCTACTTCTGCTTTAAAACAGCCCTAAAGTCAGGAAACCACTCAGAGAGCGAGAGGAAGAGAGGAGGAGAGGGCTGGATATGGAAAGAGAGTCATGTCAGGGTGTGGTAAATTTGTATATGGGTAAACCCACAGCTTGTAAATGACATTGAATTTTCATATTCCATTGATCACTTGGCTTGTAAAATTAAAAATTCTCTCTGTATGTAACAGGTAGAAGAATTACGCTGGAATATGCAATAATAGATACTCAGAGACCATCTGGAGAGATTTCCTTCTCTCTGTCTAAACAAAGAGAGGCCGAGAGACACAAAGTGCGGAAGACGTCCAATAAACACTTCTTTGATAAGGACTTCCTTTTTAAGTGACCGAGAGTGCAAAATCAGCTGTGTGCCATTTTCCTGCACAACACACACGCACACACAAATCTATAGACTCGCAAAAATATGGCAAATTAGCATGCATAATAAAATATCCAAAATTAAGCAACATACAAACATTTTAAACCATTTGGTACATACTGTATACTGCAGATATACAATATAGCTATCTTGCTATTTCACACACTGACTTGCACCTCTGAGCAATAACTCAAAAATAGACAGACACGCACCAAATGAAAACACAAACCTAAAATAATCAATAAAATGATGTTTGAAAAGAAATGAAAGACATAAATTAAATGTGGGCGTAATAATGAGAGCTAACAATAGATAAAGAAAATGAGGAAATGAGCAAAGGGATGCATGCTGCTCTCAGTGGGACAGGAAGACGGGAAGGGTTTAATGAACGAGAGACTGTGGGGCCGAAGGCAGAGTAAACGCAGGGGACCAAGATAGAGAAGGCCTGACTGTAATTACAGAGTCGTAAAATTCTAGAAACGCACATACACTTTGCTTCATTAAAATACAAGAACTCCAATACTACAAACTCACCTTGTCTCCCTCACTGTCCATGTCCAGGGATCGTGGGCGGAGTTTGATGGGCTGGTCTTTGAAGATGTCCCCGAAGCCGAACCCCCGAACCTTTTTGGGCTGAATCTCAGAGCTGGAGGACACACTGCCAGTATCAGACCGTAAAATACTGGAGTCACCGCCATCACTCTCTGAGCCAGTGCTGTCCTTTATACCTGCAGATACACAAACACCTTTCAAAGGAGGACTTGAGGATTTGCATGCAGCCTTTGCATGCAGCATTCTTCACAGCTGAACTGTTAGAGTCCATCTGTCCTTGGCAAGATTGTTGTGTAGGGCTGACACAATAGTAAAAGCTCAGTATGCCAGTGATAAATGATTGTTAGAATTAGCATTAGCAATTAATCATTCTAAATCATACACTAGTGTTAAAATTTTGGGATTTAAATTGTAAATGAAATTAATACTTTTATTAAGCAAAGAAGCATTGAAATGATCAAAAGAAAAATATAGAAAAAAGAAAAAAAAATAATAATAAAAAATGTAATTTCTACTAAATCAATTACTAATAAATCCTGTATGAAACATATTAAAGTAAAACAAAAATTAAACACCACATCGGTTTTCAACATTACTACTAATAACAATTTCTTCAGCATCAAATCAGCATATTAGGATAACATCAGTGCAAATGATATTAATTAAAATGAAAGTATAATAGCTACATTTATTAGGTAACTTTTATGTCAGCTGAACCCATTTGACCTTAAATAAGGTAATAATAAAACACATTTGTATGTAAAGAGTTCTTTGCAGGTTAACGGTAATCAAAGAATATCTGTCATATTCTTTTAGCAAGTGATTTGAATGATAATTGGTTAAAAGCATGGGAGGAAATGAATGGTTAAGGATGATTGTGACATAATTGGTTGATTTTGGCTGGTTGTTTTGTACGGCTTAAAAGTATTTCATTGCATTTCTTCCAAGTATTAAAAAAAAGGTTTCACCGCTCATCCAAATGACTTCATCAGCTGTAGGGAGGAGGTAGAGACCCCCCCCCCCCCACACACACACTAAACCTTATTTCACTCTGTAACATCACAAAACTCGCAAATTACTGTGGGAGTCGCTTGCCTAATGGTGTGACTCACCATATGCGATGGGATGAAACTTTCACGTTTCACCATCTGCCTGCTTGCTGCTTTACCACTTTAACAAGACAATATGTCTCAAATAAAAAAAGCATGCTCCAAAATAAATTACAGTCCATTGTATCATGACTTGGATGTCTGGGAATCTTCACAGACATGTAGTTAATAAGTTGAGGAAGCAGTTTTAGTGGTCGAGTGAAGTATGCAGTGCAGACTCACTGGTTCGTGTGCTGCGTGTGTCATCCTGTGGGGTCAGATCCTCAGCTTCGGCCAGAACCTCTTTGGTGAAGTTAGAAGGGAACATCCCAGTTTTGCCATTGAGAACGCCCTCCCACCATCCCTCCTCCACCTTAGTAAACAAACACACACAGAAATGGTTTTACACACTACAAATAAACAAGAGGTTCTATATTAGAAAACGAATTATAATGTGACTAGGATGTTCATGCGGTACTCACCTCTCCCAGAACCTCAATAACATCTCCGATCTTCAGCTCTAGCTCATCTTCATTCTGTGGTGCGTAGCTAAACGCAGCTTTGCAGCGCTTTTTTCTGATTGCCTCACCTGTTTATGTGAAATATACATAGATAAATAATGCAATATTTCAAAACTTTGTGGTCTGTAAGATTTGCATTTTAAGTTCACTAATGCTGCACTTATCTGATCAAAAATACAGTAAAACAGTAATCTCTCTCTCTGTCTATTTGGTAAACAACACAACAGAGCAGCACTTTCACTAATTTCGCCACTAGGTGTCGCTCTTCTCTTTAGTTTATTTTAAACAATAAGCTACACATTTTGGTCCAAGACTTCTAACTAAACACAAAGTCCTCTGTGACTCATGACAACAAATAGCTTCTGACAGCAAACGCTCAAAGTTTCAGTTCTCTGCAGAAAGGAGAAACTGGGCAGCCTAGCTTTCACATTGATCTTGATGCCATAAAAGCACTATGAATGACCTAAGATTTCTATATTTACACTGGAGAAAACCAATGAGACACATATTTTGCCTCACTTTATTTTTGAAAGCCAACATCTCTATCAGCAAAACAAATTAAAGTCACATGAACCTACACAAGCGCTATTGTCGGAAAATCAGGTGATATAAATTGAGGGCTGTAAACAGAGCTTGTGTTCTAGAAACTGGTTGAGTGTCTGTCCCATTTATAGCAAAACAGTGAAAATGTTATTGAAATTAGTTTTTTTTTTTGATAAACAAATCTTCGACCTTATTTATTTACTTATTTATGTAAGTAATATTATTTAGCAATCGTACTCAAAGCCATTATATCTTCACATGACTACACATTATTACAAAAAAATATAGTCATTTTTAAAAGATCAAATTAAATGTCCTATTTTTGTTTCATTATATTTTACATTGTAAAATTGGATTTAATTTCATCTCAAAATCTGACCAATTAAAGGACTCACACGGCAGTCCCAAAAAGACAATTTGTGTTTATCTGTGTTAGGAAAATTTAATAATGTTAAATGATGTACCATCACACTCAGGAAATGGTAGGAGTAAATGGTTTCTGGTCTGAGGAGTGTTATACTGTACTTACTCTCACACAAACACAAACACACACAATTCCATTATGACCGGTCTGACTGACATATTCCAGACCTGTATGGATGACTTGGCAAATTTAAGAAGGCTTGAGTGTCTTTACAGGAGTATTTTTTTTATTTGACTGTTACTCCTTTCGTCTGCCAGAAGCAAACCTGAGCTAGATCTCCGTTTAATTGAATCTTTGATCGACGGAAACTTTAACCGTCCCCCAAATCCTGTCCTGTGAGACATGAGGGGATATTTCTGTGGGTGTTTTGTGCTGCATAAGCACTGGACTACTTTTCGGATCAGGAGCAGATCAGACACACTACCTTTCTTAGCGGGTCTGAGGCTGGGTTCTGATTTTGGGCTGGCGCTGCCATTGGACAGGTCTGATTTGGATCCGGCCAAGCTGGACTCCTTCTTCACCTCTTTTTTCGAGTCTTTCTTTATCTCCTAAAAATAGAAAAGGGCCATTTAATGCACAGAAACTCTAGAGGGAGCTCTAGTTCATTCTCATCCACTGTGTGTGTGTGTGTGTGTGTGTGTGCATGTGTGTAAAACGTAGACAGACAGACAGAGAAGCGTGATGTAGGCCTTAATGCAGCGAAGCAGAGGCGCTCATTTCCTGGATGGGCCATACAGTGACTCAGAATCAACCTCTAACACACAAACACACACACACTGCTTTAAAACACTTCTCCATCTGTTTGTCCGTCTGTTAGCAGAAGTAGCAGTCTGTACTGCACTTCTCTCCTCCACCACTAGGAAGGCTGTAAAAATGTGGCTGGTGATTAACAGCAAAAAAATAACAATATAAATATGAACATTTTAAACAAGAATATTAATAATAAAAAGGAAAAACATTTTAAATATTAGGAGAATTATTGTACATCAAAAAATTAAATTAATTATTTAATTTAGCATACCAGTAATTTGCAACATGTCTTAAATTTGTCAGAAAGCATTTAACAGTAAAGCAATCTGATTAAACCCTTGCATCGAGGTGGCTGGTGTTTTCATATACTCCTCATTCCAAATCTGCAATAATGAACTCATATATTCAGGACTGTATTGCTCAAAAAGGGTATGCAAAAGTGAACCTCAAATGAATCGCATTGCACTTTAATGAACAATATATATGCAAATGAATCTGTGGATAGCAAACTAACCATTGCCTGATATGGTCTGGGGTTGTTTGGAGTGTTCATATAATACAATAAGCTATAATGTAGTATTTTAAGTGCGCACTTATCGCTTATTCTCTCGTTCTGTTCGCAGGTATGTGTCTTTAAGGTTTGTGCAAAGGTTAAGAGAACTGCAGAGAAAGATCTCGAGCATCTCTTGGCTCACACAGAGCTGTCATCCTTTCTCAATTTCCTGCATGTTATCTTTCTCTGCTCTCGCTGCAAGTTCATTCTGTATGTTTTAGTCTCTCACTTATTCTGCCATGGTTATTTATCTAGTGGTATAAGAACAGACTATCTGCTTGCTGGACGCTTCGTACTTGCAGATCAAGTTGTCAGGCTGCAGGTGGACAATATTTTAAACAGCATTGTAAATCGCAACTACATTTTCAGGAGCGCAGCTTAAATAGTTTTTATCTTTTTTTTTAAATCTACATTTATCTTTAGCCCTTAAAAGACCCTAAGATGGTTAAACATTCTTTTTCCTGTGGTAACATATTTCCAATTAAAACAGGAAGTTAAGGCAGAACATATTCAAAGGCTTGAATATCTTTTGTTTTAAATAGCTTAATTTGTCCATATAGCATTTTTTGAGGCGGTTGCAATTCAATTTTAACATAAAAACAAGGTCTGTGGTTAACATGGCTTGTAGAACAAAATGTGACAGTCCTTTCAACAAAGATAACCAGAATTCTTGGTCCATTTCTTATTAAATTTTCAAGTTTCAAGTGAATTTATCATCATTTAAGAGTGTATAAAAACATATAGATGGCTTTAAAGCTACTAGCTATCAACTACACACCATGCATTTCTAATTTTATAGATCGATTACATTTTTCATTAGTATCGCAAAACATCCAGTTTTCATATATTCTTCAAAAAAAGCCTCTCCAAAGATTTTCAAATCCTCATTGACATTCAAAACATACATGTTTACAAAATCCAAGTAGTAAAATGTTTTAAAACCTAATTAAAATAGGAAGACTTATCATAACACACCAACTAGGAATACTCTCTCGCAGAGGAAAATGTGATTTTCTTTTCTGTGCAGAAATATTAAATTTATCAGCCAGGGATTGAAATAAGGTTACAGTAGTTAGCTGTCTTTATGTCGACTGCGTGAGTGTGTAAGAGAGAGATAAACCGAAGGAGAGAAAGAGCAGTGAACAGTCTAGGCGTGAAACGAGAATGAAGCAGTGAAAATGTGCACATTCAGAGAGAATATCCGAGCATAATAATTATGTTTCATTGTGCATTTAACATACGCTCAGCAGACCAATCACATATTTTGTATAGTGTAGAAGTTATTAACAGGGATGCATATGTGTTTTTCAGCCTGTTTCTGATGAGAGCATCATCAGAGAGGGTTTGGTTTGGTGCTCACCCTGCACAGTTTGACCCATTAAATAGAACTATAAAAATAATTATTAGTAGTAATTAATAGTATTATTAAACTTATAATAATAAACAAAATAATAAAGTGTATAAAATAAAATAAATAGTGAGTATTTAAATGAACTATACTTAAAAAAGGCAATACTAATATTTACATTTAAATACTGTTTACATTTTTGTTATTTCTTTATTGCTTTTTTTTTTTAACACTTATTTTAACTTATCTTATTTTATTTATTTTCATGCATTTTTAAACCTAAAACCAGCAAGGTTATTTATTTTGGTGGGTTTCCAGCAAGTAAGTAGGATATGCACTGCTGCTTTTAACTCTGCTAAGTGAAGCGTGTCAGTCAATGAAATGTCAAATTTTGCATTTAACACTGAAACCGGCAACACATAGCCTAGATTTATGATTTATGCCTTAAGTTCTAATTTCATATATTAAATATTACAGTTAGTCCAACCAGGTCAGTATATAAATAAGAACATATTCAGTGATTTTTTTTTTTTTTTTTTTTGGTCACAAATGTATGCATGCCCACATAGCACTTAATGTGCACCCCTGGTTATTAAAAAAAAACTATTTTCCAACTTCCTTTTCCAGTTAAACAGTTGAGTTTTACAGTTTTTGAGTGCATTCAGCTGATCTCAGGGTCTGGCGGTAGCACTTTAAGCTGTAGCTTAGCATTAATCAGTGAATCTGATTAGACTGTTAGCATCTCCCTCAAAAAAGTGTCCAAAGAGAGTAGCAGAAATGGTAAAACTCAACTGTTTAACTTTGTTTAAAAAAATGTGCGTGTTCCTTTAAAGTTTTTGCTCCTCTACACCTAAATATGACACATAAAATAGAACACAATCAGCATTTTTGGTATTTTTTCTCGGAAGAGAAACAAAATGCATATACTGTGCTGGGAAAAGCTTGCTAACATTTAGAAATACACCAGTATGTAGGTTTTGGAATTAAAGCTAAAGTCAATCCAAAATACAAAAGAAAAAGAAGCTAAAGCAGCATACGGTGTCAGCTAAAAATAAGCTGTTTTTGCCTGGAAATATAGGAAATAAAGTAAGATACAAAGCTATAGAGAGCTAAAACCAATATGTATAAACTCAAACACATTTGCTGGGAAGCCAGGAGATAACCAGATAGATTGAAAGGACAAAGCACTCAATAGCAAATAAGAGCTGACCTTGAGCAGCATATCACACACTGGATCCTGTCAATGTATGTATTGTGTTGCTCATTGTGTGTGTGTGTGTGTGTGTGAGTGTGAACACATCTATGTGTCTCCCAGAAACATTCTTTCCAAGAAAAAACCCTGAAAACAAAATTCCATTCACTCTGCCATAACTGCCTTATCAAGTTATTTATGATGAAGAGAGCACAAAGAAACTGCTGAAAAGATCAGAAGAATTTCATGCTAGCTCAAGCTGGTTTATGACGGTTCCTGCTGGTTTGGTGGACCAGGCTAGATGGTGGACCACAAAACAGATTTAACTTAACATTTAATTAAAAGTGTCCATGCATGTCAACGTCAATCCCAATGAGCACAACAAAGAAGCTGAATGCAATAATTTCAGTCAAAACTCTTGAGTTATTACAATAGAGCATTTTACTATGTTTAGAGAAGGAAGTGTGTTCACAAAGCAGCGCACCTAAATAGAGGGAAGATATATGATGCCCGCAAATGTCGGCTTCCAAAAAATTATACAGGCTCATGATAAGAGATACCAACTGCCATTGCAAAGTTATTGTTCAAGAGTCTGTTCTATAGAAAATGGCTGCTTTCACACAGCATTAAAATATCTTACTGATCCCAAATTTTTTAACGGTAGTGTGTATATATATATATATATATATTTTTTTTTTTTCTAATTAATCATTTTTTAAATGTGTACTATGTCTTATTTGAATAGAGACAAAAACACCATCCAAAATGATTGTGACTGTACTTTTATCTTTATTTATTTATCTATATTTTGTGTTTTATATTGTTTTGCATTCAAAATTATTAAGTTTAGAAACAGGTGTCGGGTTATGCACTTAAAATCTATAGCATGCCTTGTTCAATATAAACAAATAATACTGCATGCAAAACAAAATTTTCATATTGTAATAATTTAATCACTATATTTACCAATATTTTTTGCACTCACTGTTTAGCATACACTATTATAGAATTTAATCTGATACTGTTTGAAGAACATTGCAAAAGTATTTAATTATCAAAATAGTTGCAGGCCTAGCATTAACTATACTGCTTGTTAGTGTGCAAAGTTTTCTCACTGTTAGCAGAGACAGTCCCATTGATTGATGGATAATCTCCACTCTAAATCTCACAAAGTCCTACTGTGTGATTGGGATCGGCCAGTGCCAGCCATCAGCATGGAGCTGATGAACTCTGAAAACATCTGAATACATCACAGTGTTTAGAAGCAAGCATTACTGCAACTATTGTTCTTAGTGTAGAGTGCTATCACAGATAAAAGCTCAGTAATCAGTCCCGAACAATGTTTTTTGTTTATTGTAGCTTCTCTCTAAAAGGTTGAATGGACCTTAACCATTGAATCAAACCACACTTGGTTTTGGTTAGAGAGTGGTAAACAAGTTACAATAAGGTAGATACAGCTCCATCGCCACCAACCTAATTAAAGCATAGACGGTGTAGCATATGTGTAATGGTCGACCTGTATACCTTATGGTGCCACTGTCATGGAAACGTATTAAAGCCAGGCCCCTAGGGGCCAAAATACAGCTGGAGATCACATACTAGGACCAACACTGAAACTCGAGCAGGAACAATGTTGTGGATCATACAGACACAAAAACATTTCCAAGATGCATCACAATGGCCAACTAATCATCCAAAAAAACAAAAAAAAAATTCTGCATTGTAAGAATTTGTTAACTTTTTACATTTGGCAACCTGCAGACATTTTGGACTATCGTCTCTGTCATGGTTGGCTGCAAGCTCATGTGATGTTGCTGTGCTGTGTGATTTGCACACATTTTTTTTAGCATGTGTTTTTGCTGATGAGTATCACATAAACGCAGTCATTTAGATCTTAAGCAAAATCAAACAGCTGAGAAAGAAACTATATTTGACTGTATATTTTATCCGGGAGGCTCTTAAAGCAACAGCAGTCTAATATTACTGCTTCTGTAATTAATGCTAATCATACAAAAAAAGAGAGAAAATCTCTCACTGCTCTTGACTAAAATACTTTTGTAAATTTAATTTCAAATAAATCCTGTTCTTATGAACTTCCATAAACACAAATTCTAACATCTTTGGGTAGCTATATTAAAACCATTTAGTGTTCTCAGTGAAATATTTTATGCACAAATAAAAAGTAATTTTCAACAAAAATAATTTTGGTGTTTGTGCCGGGGACAATCACAACCCGCCATTTCTCACTCATCTCACTTTACGGCACGCAGCTGCAAGGCTCACTTTTAGTTTTTTTTTTGTATACACTTCCTGTCAAAGTCACAGTCTTCGACAGAGCTCGAGTCAAGTTAAACCACAGTACATTGCTGCAAACTTCTGCAGTGCGCCCCTTCTAACGCTACTGTATGCACACGCAGACATACAGACCAGACCAGATGAGACCTCTTCCTTTTGAACTGCAAAAATAAACATGCCAGCAAAAACAGTGGTTTTGCAAAGCATCATGGGAACAGCAAAGAACTAATCAGACTCACCTGACAGAAAGGGTCTGTTTATCAAAAGAACAGATAAGAAGGTTCACATACTTCAGACCACAAAGCAGTTGAATTTCTTCTCTAACTGGCCAACTATGTGCGCATGAATCACTAACACAGTTATTCGTTTAACACACTGACACACACACATTCAGCTCCTACTCTATCACGAGACTCCTTTTCACTGACTTCCTGCTCACAAGAGCATTAACAGAGCTCTGAAATTGTGTGTGTGTGTGTGTGATCTACATTCCTCTCCCCCGCTTACTGGGCTGCTGCAGATGGTCAATAGTAGCTGGTTTTCACAGCGTCCCATCATTCCTCGGTCTTCCACTACACAGGGAGGAGAAAAAAGTCATCATGTGCTTCGGGGAATGACAGACCCTCTCATACACTACAGTGTAGAAGTCCTTGGTACGCTGGAGCTGCTCTTTGATCAATGCCACAGGCCTGAATCAGGCTGCATGGTGCACAAACAAAGTCTTGCAATAATTTACTCTGGTAAATAGAGATTTCACACTGGAAGAAAGAGTAGAAAAATAATGCAGGTATATAATATGTCTAATATATATAAACTATGTTTATTCCCGAAAGTCTAAGTTATTTATGCAGGTTTGCATATAAAAGTAATGATAAGTTCAAATAATTTAATAGAAGTACATTAGACTGACATTAAAGCTTGAATTTAGCATGTTAACATGCATATGTAAATGACTTACACCTTCCCCTGTTGAAAAAAAACAAAAAAAAAACAGTATATGCCAGTTAGTTTTGTTTTGAAGCTGGGATGCTGGTTTGAGCTGTTTTAAACTGTCTCTTTGCTGGTTTAAGCTGGTCATGTGCTGGTCCTAAGCTGGTTGGACCAACATAAGACCAGCAAAAGGACCAGCTCCAACCAGCACCCCAACTTTAAAACATACCTAACAGCATATGCTGTTTTGTTGGACAGGGTGGTTAGATGCCATACTGTATTTAAAAGATTAAAAAAACAAACAAACAATGGATAGACTTGCATCGTATTTATAAGGTCACACATTATTTTCGCCAACTCACAGTATTCAAATGTTTTAGGGAGATTTTGTCTAATGAAATCTTTTCAGAAAGATCAGTGTTGTTGTTAAACAGAAGCCCAGTCCACAGAATGCACAGCCTCATTTTAATTTCTATCAAAAAAATGAAATTTCGCAACCCCGATTAAGGTCTATAGCAGCTATATAATAAAAGTACAAGATCACGTTCACATCAACTGTGGCATTGGGAAATGGGCCGCATATATGTATTGTAACAGTCGTGTAACAGTTGGGGCAGTCGTGGCCTAATGGTTAGAGAGTCGGACTTGTAACCCAAAGGTTGCGGGTTCGAGTCTCAGTTCTGGTAGGGATTGCAGGTGGGGGGAGTGAATGTACAGCACTTTCTCCACCCTCAATACCACGACTGAGGTGAGACCCTTGAGCAAGGCACCGAACCCCCGACTGCAGTGGACAATGGCTGCCCACTGCTCCGGGTGTGTGTTCATGGTGTGTGGGTGGATGGGTTAAATGCAGAGCACAAATTCCTAGTATGAGAAACCATACTTGGCCTCAAGTCACCTCCTTTCCTTTCCTTCCTAACTTGCACTAACTTACACTTGTGCTACACATTGACTAAAAATACAAACAATTCACAAATAATCAAGTTGCTGCATTTGGTTTAGTACAGTAGACTAGTTTTAGACTGTCTTCTGTTTTGATCCTATGCAACCGGCAGATTAAAATCCTCCGGAAAATATTGCGTATAAATATTGTTGGTTTTTATGATGAGCTGCTCTGATGTTCCTCATTTGAAAGTCAGTTTGTGTCACAGTACCTGCTTAATGAATACATTAAAATGTAATTGTACTTTTAACTACCTTCAAAATTCAAACTAACTTCTGTTAGTGAGGGCTTCTGTTAGCATTCCAACTAGATGATTATAGTTTTAATGTCTTAAGATGTGGTCACATTTACTGTTATTTACAGGCAAAGTTTAGTCATTTTGATATAAACACAAACAGGAATTTGTGTGAAGGTTTCACAACGGTTTTAACTGGTCATGCAAATTTGTTGTTTTTCAACAGAGAACTGCTTGGCTTGAAAGTGACTCTTGTGTGAGCTGTGCTTTATGCATTTCTACACTACTGACAACAGAAAAGTTACCGTTCTGTCTGCAAAATAATGTAACCTAAGTTTAAGCCTTCAACAAAATAGTCAAACTATTCAGTCTTCTTTAAGACAAAACAGTCGATTAGGCTATTGCCTATAGTCTTAAAATTGGTCTTTACTTTGTTAAGTCCATCACAGACATTCAAAAAACGCTCAGTGCTTTAGCAACAGTGGTGGCTGGGAATACTTCATGATGAGATTGCAGAGAAATGCAGTTCTAAGTAGAACAGAATAATAGAAACGAGAACAATGAATGATGTAAAACTTTAAAAATCCAGCACACCAGCTAAACCGCTCTCTCAGGTTAGAAGGTTAAATGGTCTACAACCCAGTTACATCAGCAAGTGCTTCAGGATGCTGGGTCCAGTACAGAATTCCACGTTTCAGGGTGTAATGCATCATTGCCTGTGACACATTTTTGCGAGCTGCCGCCCCATGGATTATCAGCGCAGTGAAGTGAAAACAGAGCCCCACGCTGAGACACACATTCCCACATACAAAAGTACAGATAGGTAGAAGTGACAATCACATGCAGAAAAACAACGCATACATGCGTCATTTTAAAGGATTTACTTAGACATCTAAGGGGCCAAAAATGCTGTAAGTAAAATGTAAAGCTCCATATAGACAGCATGTGTATGCTATGAAGGCAAAAACAACGAGTGGACAAAAAAGCATTAATATATTAATAAATATGTCATCTCTCTCTTTCTCTCTATAATGCAATACATTCCTTAATAACAACAAATAATGGCAACGGTCAAAGACAACACCCAAAAATGAAGAGTCTCATTAAGCTCATCATGAATATATTCCAAATATTCAGTGCCATGAATGTAAACTTTGCCAATTCCGGTGATTAATTGTTCTTCATTGTGGACCATCTGACACAGGATCTGAGCGGATCGAGCCTGTGCTGTTGAATCATAAATACTCTGGAGTGCCGGAGTCACGAACATTGCAATTTACTGCTAAATGTAGCAGTGATGGCACATTTATTACACATTTCACTGTTGAATTATGCAAAAAAGATATGTTAAAGTGCTATTCATTAACTATTCATGCCATTTAGGTTAATACCCAAAATATTAAATGAAAATGAAAAAAATAAATAAATTTAGTTTACATTTAAAACTATAATCACCCTAAAGAACAGAAAAAAATTTAAGAGAGAAAAATTAAAGGGTAGAGGTCATTTATGACAGAACATAATCTGTTTATTTGAATTCATAGAATAGCAGATTATCTGAGGTTAATTAAAAACGTGATACTGAAACAATCCTTGCCATCTGTGTCGACTTGAATCAGAAAATGAAAAATAAATTAAATAAGAGAGCAAGAAAGGCAGGCAGATAGAGGGATGGCACGAGTCCAGACATGATTGAGCGCTTGTGAAGAACGGATGCCTGTCTATTCTAAATTATATCGCTCATTTAATCACAGAAGAGGCTAAATTATCAGTCCATTATCACATCACCAAAACAGGAAGCTGAAGCGCATGCATGACTGAACCAATCTGCCAGAAAGGAAGCCCCCCGTACAAGAACTGACCGGCCCACTAGACTCTGCATTTATCATCTATAATTATCATAACCTCCCATTTGCATGTGGCAGCTCAGTTGAACTACAAGAGATGATGATTGAGCTTTGTGTAAGCACCAGCATCATGGCAGATCACAAATCGACAGACAAACAGGATAAGGGTGAGATTTAGTTGTGGCAGACCACTGTGGCAGGAAACACCTGTAAATGGCAACATGTATTCTTGTCTCAAAGATAAGTGCATACTTCCACTTATACACTGGATGTGATTAGGTGAGATGCTTAACTAGTTATCCTCAATGACTAATTGATTAATTGTTGATCAAGTGTGGTTAAGTAGACTTTTTAGCAGTGGTGCTTTAAGCACACAACTTTGAAACTAAAAGTATAATAAAAAATAAAAAATAATAATAATAATATATATATATATATATATATATATATATATATATAAAATAGACAATATGTAATAATATAATAAAACAATATGAACTTAGAAACAATAATTATAATGAACCAAAATATACATAAATAAGTAAACATTGTTAAGTCATGTACATGAACTAAGAACTACTTTGTTTACTAAAATCTGGCTTGTATCTAAGTTTCCTTTAATGCCCTTTTCCCCAAAGACTCTTGCTCTGATAAAAGATTACGTAAGATTACACACTTCTCAAGTGAGGGGTCTGGGAATGAAGCTTGAGAAATTGAGACACATTTTTCAGATGCTTATTTCATGACACACTATGTGTGTCTGAATGTTCACGCTCTCTTTCTCACAAACCTACAGGGAAGACAAGGCTCAACAGTTTCTCCTAGAACAAATTATGATTAAATAGATTAACTGCTTCTCAGTTTTGGCAAGATTTGTCTCCACAGAAAAAAAATAGTGCTGTCTAATTATCGCTGATTATTTGCATCAAAAATAAAAAGTTTTGTTAACATAATATGCGCGTTCTGTATCGAGGCCCATTTCGGCCACTGAATAAAAAAAATTATAACATTGTGTCTCAAAATTCTGACTTTTTCTCCTCAGTATTGCATCATACAACTTCGCAATTGTAAGTTATAAAGTTAGAAATGTGAGATATAAACTTGCAATTACAAGAAAAAAAGTCATAATTGCTTAATATAAACTTTCAATTGCGAGTTATATAGTCAGAATTGCGACTTAATATCTCAAAATTGTGTGATATAAAGTCATAATTGTTTTAAGTAGAAAAAAAAAGACTGAAAATTTATATCTCACAATTCTGACTTTATAACTTGAAATTGTGAAAATAAGTCAGAATTGCGGGTTTCTATCACACAATTCTGAGAAAAGAATTGTGAGATAAAAAGTTGCAAAATTATTATTTTTTTTTATTCATAGGCATAAACGGGCTTCCATAGTTCTGTGTATATTCATAATGTAAAGATACACACATACAGTTTACTTTTTTTTTTTAATATTTACATGGGTTTACATGTCTATATTTATATTCATATAATTTATATTTTAAATAAATATATTTAATATAAAAAATTAATAGATAGTTCAATCTGTTTAGACCAGTAGCATCTTGCTCAAAAATAGTGTTTCAGCCAAGAAAATCACAACCTTTCTTTTTCTGTCGGTCTTAGTTCACATAGTAACTACAGAAGAGTCAAGTTTTAAATAGAAAAAAATATCAGAACTCTTTAGACCATTAGCATCTTGCTCAAAAATGACCAATCAGGTTTAATGATTAATACTTAGCTGCAGCTAAAAGTTCTCCGCCAGACCCAGAGATAGGCTGAATAGAGTAGAAAATTGTAAAACTCAACTGTTTAACAGCTGAGGAGCTGGAAAATTAGCCTATTTTTTTTTTTTTCAAGTGGTATGTTCCTTTAAATAAAGCACAATGTCACACAACGTGTAAGATCTTGAATGCATCTTGATTAGTGCTGCAGCGACTCCAGTAGTCGACGAATCGCGCACTCACCAGACGCCAATACAAAGCAGCATGGAAAACGAAACTCCATCCACTTCTCAGGTTCAGCAGCCTCCAAGCAATAAATGTAATCAGAAAACAACTCGCCGTCCTACCTTATACCCGTTGCACCATCTCG
>JAUCMS010000052.1:16453693-16471408 GCA_032357445.1 Enteromius radiatus | reverse complement strand
TAAAAATTCTTAAATGTCCTAAATTAGCAAAGGTCTAGTCCTGGCTTAATCTAATTCCTATCCGGGAAACCGGCCCTCTGTGTCCTTCTGTATGAGTAGAAGTCAGATCTGTCATCACTCGTCAGGGCAACATAGGAAGTAACACTGAGATGAATATACATTAATCAGCTGATGTGATGTGGGCATGTCGGGTGTAGTTGAGGCCACATTTACACATAGTATTTAGAGAAACTCCGTTTTCAATAATAACATTGTGCACACATCGTTTTCAAAAAACTTGTCATTTATATCAAACATAATAACTATGCCAAACCTATGGGCGGCTGTATAGGGAAAAGAATAAAGCCATGCAAGCCAATCAAAATCCTCAGAATCTCCCAGTTGACACAGCAACACATAACTGGCGTTATCAGAAATCTCCGAATTGGCCAGGAGTTTTTTTTTTTTTTTTTTTTTTTTTTTTAGAAATGATAATTTTCTGTGATAAAAACGGGGGTTTTCGTGTAAATGAGAGGCCAAACCACAGGGAAATATCTGCGCCTTCCCTTTGTGTAAACGGGGCCTAAATCTCAAATACAACTGACCAAAGACAAAACTATTAGAGCCTGCCTGTCAACATTACCATGGGTGCTGAATGCAAATTCTATTCTATTGGTCTAAATAAAACATTAAAGCGCAATAAAAATAAATAGAATTAAATGCTACATCTGAATTTAGGCTTCACGACAGAAAAGTTTTATGCTGTAAACAAGGGGTGCCCAATTTTACTCCCGCAATCGACTGTCCTGCAGGGTTCAGCTCCAACTCTAATCAAACACACCTGCCTTTAATTTTCAAGCGATCCTGAAGACCTTAATTAGTTGCTTCAGGTGTGTTTGATTAGAGTTGGAGCTAAACTTTACGGGGCAGCTGATTGCAGGAGCAGGATTGGGCACCTCCTCTAATTTGGTACATTAACATGAGCTTATGGCAATTATTGGATGGGAGTAGTGTCGACAAATGTGTTTAGAGAAGCTTTATTCACACATCAACTGAAAACAGAACAGACTAAAAGACTCATATTGCGATTTAAGAATCAATATAAATGTACTTAATGCTAAAAGGAGCATCTGAGTGCTTTTGGGATATCTAAAGTTACCTCGCATCAGCCTCACTTCACTCTTGACATTTTCTCTGCATCAGATGTGTGCGTGGGGCACAAGTTTAGACTCTGACTGGCAGTCAAGAGGAATGTGCATGTGCGGGTGATGGTCTCTGTACAGGTGCATAAGTAGGCAAATATTTAGGGATGGGCGATACACTGGTAAACACAATTAACTGGTACAGATTTTGCAGTTACATGCTTACGTCGTTTGCATGCATTTTTAAGCATTGCTGTGTAAGAAAAAAGTAATTTTAAAATGTTGAAATGCAATCAACTAAGATTAAATCTAATGTGTGGTATATGTGTGCTGTCTGAGAGACATATATGGTCAGAGCGTTATTTTTGCTGCTTTACGGGCCTTGACATTTAACGGTGTCAAAATGCCAGTCTTTGCGAGTATCATTGTAAGCACAGTAATTTAGGCCTTAAGTGAAAGCAAACAGCTCACAATGAAAACTTGTGCAACAGTGTATTTTCATACAGAATCTAACAGCTCTTAAAGTGATAGCAATCTAATATTCCTGCCATCTGTCAATCATGTTTTGTAACTTTTGTGAAAAATATTTCATTTAGACTGAAGAATATGCAGTGGTTTTATACATTATATACTGTACTGTTACTGTATTTGTTTGTAATTGGTTGCTTATGCACTTGTGCCTAGTGAGTTTTTTGGGGGGTAATGACACCGGTGGCAAGAATTATGAAATTTCTATGATAACAATATATCATTATCATAAAATAAAATGACTCATATCCTGACAAGATTTTGGTCATATTACCCAATGTAATGATCATGATAATTAATCATGATATACAAAATACTGATACTGCTAAAACCTCAGTTTCTGCCGGACAAACCACAAATTTACAGGACCTTTAAAGAAGAAAAGAGGAAGATCCTATTAGATGCATAACCGCATGTGGCTCGCCATGTGTCCCGGCTTCCCGAATTGTCAGCCACGCCACTGATTATGTGGGTTAGACTTGGGTCATGTGCAGAAATTCAGAGAAACTTACAAACGATTGGTGCAAGGCACAAAATGACGCACTTTTCCCAGAAGCATAAAACATGCAGTTAACATGCCATTAAATTATGTACTATGTAGGACAGATACTCTTGCGCTCAATTCCTGAGCACAAAGTCTAACAACTACTTCCTTAAAGCCAACACTCAACAACCTTACAGCTCTCTCTTAAACGTAACGCACTGCTCCAAAATCAGACACATTAATAAATCATGAAGGTACAAAGCACTCGGTTGTTTGTATGTCCTGCTGTTCAGAATTCTCACAAAGTTTCATCATAGCTTAAATGCATGATTTAAAAGCGAAATGTTCGGCGAGTGTAACAAAACTTAAATTATTAATCTACAAAGCTCTTTCAGCAGATGTTTTTTAGACTGTATGTTATGAATAAATCTGGAGCTATTGCTCAATTTTGTGCAAAACTCACACACTAGCTGTAGTGGAACTTCTCTATTATCACATGAGGTAACTCTTGAATGGAGCAATCTTCTGCAGACTTAAGAAATCAACGATTACTCATGCTCCAAAACACATAACTTTCTTTCTTTCTTTTTTATAAAGGAAAACTTTATTATTTTTTCATTCTGATACAAAACCTTATGGCTTTTATTATTGCATACTGTGCCTTTCCCTAAAGTGCTATGAACAGAAAATTATGATTCCAACCAAAAAAAGCTCTCTTCTGGAATATTTCATAAAGAGCTATGAATACTATTATCCAACATACTGCAGGATGCCCAGAAGGCATCTGCAGAAAATTTGTGTGCTGCATTAAGAGAAAAATCTGCATCAAAGGATTTAAACATGGCAAGATGTGTTAAACATGGAATTTGAAAGCAAAAATATTTAATAAACATAAACAAAAGACAGTGGAGAGTACAACTACTACTGGTTCCCCTACACTGTTCCCACTGGCAGTAAAAGAGCCACTATCATAATATGGAGGAACATAGGTAGATGTGTAAATGCTCCACTATATAACAGGAACTCATCACACACAAACATGCCTCTCTCACCACTTCCCTGTTCTCTGCCAAAGAGCAATGAATGAGCATGACACAGCAGTCATGACAGTAAAGAAACCAGAGTACAGTGCAACACTTTCCACAATCCAAAGCTCACCACATCACTTAGGAAGAAAAGCAAAGCTTGAGCTTGCGGCAAAAACAGTAACAGAGAAAGCCAGGGCTTCATTAACTTGCATGTGATATGAGGATTTGCAAGAAGCCCTAGATCAGTATGAATTCATCTACTGATAGCATGTATAATTCAGAAATAAGAGCTAAAAGAACGCAGTCAGTCGTGTTGTTGAACGCTGAGCCCGAAATCACGGGTGGGTCATGTACACTAGTCTGAAAATTATTCCTTTTGAGGCTTGGCTCTGTTAATAAAGCTCATTAAATCACTAAATAAGTCAACAGATATTTCATACATGCATGTCTTTGGGAGCGTCATATGAAATCGCTGACTTAAAATATTAATGACGATGTTGGAAAGTGTTTATCATATTAATGTTGCAAAGCTTTGTACCTTTACGCCTTAAGCGGTGCATATTATTACCTTAAAGGGATAGTTAATCTTTAAAGGCCTGTTCACACCAAGTATTAAAAATAACTATATTAGTGTCTACATCAATGCACAATAACATTCTGTTTATTATAAGCATGCACTGTTTCTCTATATGCTCGAGCTCTCTAAAAGAAGATGAATTCTGATAGGCTGTTAATGTTTTTATTGTTTATCAGCTGGGGAAAAAAATCATTCCAAAAGTGATTCCAGTGATATTGTTCCTCTCTGGTGTAACTATATTTTGAGAACCCTGCTATTCTCTTAAATTTAAAATTATTTTTAGAAATTTGTAGTTATTAAGAGTTATTGTTCTTGGTGTGAACAGACCTTCTTTTGCAGAACACAAAAGAAAAAAAAAACATTGTCTCTACAATAAAAGTTAATGGTCTTTGAACTGAAAAAATTGAAATACATAATTTGTCACAAAGAAAGTTGCACAGGTCTGAAACGACACAAAAGTGAGTAAATAAGAAGAGAATTTTGTAATGCAATGCAATTTTTAGGGGCGGAAAATGTACAAGTTGTTTGTACATTTTACAACAGCAAAACGATTTTTCCTCGCTTTTTAATTTAGAGCAGAGCATGGATCATTTGTCAGATTGATTTTAGATCATATCATTCCTGCAGTCCTGTTTGTGTCATTGATTTATGTTTTGAAATAGTTGGTACACACAGCTGGCCCTCAGTGATTAATAACCGTTAGCGTTTATATTTATGCAGAAACCCTTTCCTAACAAACACTCTGGTGGGTTGTATACTCCAATGGCTTTAGTCACTAAAGAATGTAACCAAATGTGTCGTGTGATGAGCGCAAAACCTGTTTAAAATTTGAACACGTATATCTTTTGATCTAAATGCTTTGATGAATCTTGCCAAAAGATCAGAGACGTGTGCGAAAACGCTGGTATTTTGTCAAAGTCGCTCCTCTTTTGATGAGCTCATCACGGGGGAGCACACTGAACAGAATGGGTCGTAAGAGGATTGTACATCTGTTAGTGCTTGTGTCAATAAGAAGTTGTTTTTAGTTGCTTAATGTAAATCATAAATGGTTGTAATCCAATGTCAATGATAGGCTCTGATCTGCTTAGTATGACACAACGTAAGATTACAGTGATGACTCTGCAGTTCTGACTATCTCTTCCACAATAATGTTTGTCATCCTGGTTTATCATCAGTGCAATTTAAGAAAACGAGACCAGCAACTAGTATTTTTTTGGACTGATATGCTATAAACAGCTTTGGCTGCAACTTCCCAGTTATTGACCGTGATAGGCTTGTGGGCATCAGGGGAGGCCATCTGTTTAAATAAACAAACTTTTAAAAAACAGCACATAGTATGACGGGAACTGACACGACCTTAGGCAAGAAGCGTTTGTGGCCTTTTGAACTAAATACACAGAAAATCACTTTAACCAATGTTATTTATACTTTTCTACTTAAAGGTCATGATGAAACAGTAGTAGTAGCCAATCTTTTCTTCCGTGTTGTGACCTACATCCGACTGAAACGAATTATTGAACATAAAAATAGGTAGCAGAAGATCAAATTATGACATTTTGATTAAAATCATGACCAAAAATAATATTTTAGTGCTTAGAAAATACATAGTGTCAATTTTAATGCTACAAAACACACTATTTTAACATAGAATTTAGACATAGCCTAATTGAACCTCATAACCAGTTGAAGGCTTAATTTTCATGAATATTTACTTGGATATTCACTAAAATATCTACACATAGAAAATGTGAATTAAGACTTGTTACAGCTAATAGAGTAGGCTATATCAACTGATCAATCCCTGCCGATATCTAAGTGTTATGGATTATTCAATTTGCAATTTAAATTTATTTATTAATTATCATCATCATTTCTATATAAAGAAGCAATATCGGTCGATATGCATTCAGAACTATGTCCCATCATGTAATCCAAACAGATAAACAAATAGCCTAAAACATGATGAACAGCTAAATTTTGTGGTCATAATGCAATTATATAGATAGGCTATTATAAAGAGCGTTCCTCCACATCCTTATGAAACAACATAGCTAAAGCCACATCTGTGAAGAGAAACATAACGGACAGCTGGAGGAGAGCAGGAAACAGCTTTTAACTCTTCACGATCTCCGAGAAGCGGAGATAGAGGGAAACATGCAAACGTGTCCACATCTTGAAATCATCAGATCTTCCAGTGTACTTATAATAGTGCGACGGATGCATGATGCAAACACTATCAATGCTTTCCAGTTTTATGAATGTTTTATATGACACATCAATAGCACACTCAGGTCGATATCTGGCTTAAAATAACCCGACTTCACACAAATCTGTTGTACTCACCCATTTATGAACTTGTTTACGCGGCGTGTTTGTGCAGGATGTTTTTCAATGTAGAGAAAAAGACAGAAATCCGCTACTTTCGGGAGATGCAGCCCCCGAGTCGGAAATACTGCAAATAATCACTTAAAATGAAAGAGGAACGCGGCTTCTAAACATATTTCTTACAGACGATTCTGCCCCTCATTAAAAAGAGCAAAAAAAAAGGCAGGGGCAACAATGCAGAGGGGGGAAAGATGATGTGGATGTTGCCCCAGCCGTGAGGCGCTTCACTACAGTTTTGCCTCCGTCGCTTTACGAACTCCAGCTTGCCGTCACTGCGCTCAGTGGCGCTCATGAACCGAAAGTTCTCGCGAGAACTGGAGAGATGCGCTGTAATGATCGAGGCCATAGAACGGGATTTCCGCTGCTTTGCAAACAAATACCTGGGGCCTGAAAATCTAAAAAAAATATATATTATATATATTATGTCCTTTTGAGGAGATATGGACTGATTGTAGGTTAAGGTTTACGCTATAATTAAAGAGCTTAATCACTTTGGTGTTGCACATTTAGTTACTTTTAACTTTAAAGTGTTTGAAAGAAATGTAAACTGTAGGGAGACTTGGCAGTGTTTTGTTTACATGTCTGAAACTGTATGCCAAAACTTTGATGTAATACCCCCATATTTGTATGCTAAATCTATTACATATTTATAAACTGCGTAATGTCAACCAGTAACAGTTAAATATAAAGTTAGTCTTTCCTTAAATGATTGTATAACTCACAAAATGTTGTTTTATTTGAACATTCAGTTTGATTGGACCTTGGCCAATAATTACAGACAGTTATATTACATAGCATGGATTTATATCAAATTACAAATGAGCTCTAAATTACTATTCTTAAAACAAATAATCCCAATTTGTTGTTGACCACTCTGTATGCATGCAAGTACAGACCAACTGTTTCCTTTAGTCTCTGCTGCCACCCTGTGGCTAGTTTAGGATGTTCAGTTTGAATTATTTTTGCTCATGCCTCCTTAATGAATTATAAAACATAATTATTTTACTACTATTTGTGTTATTCTGCTTGGCTTAAATCGGTAAACTTGTACTGGGCTTTCCCCTGTTGTGTTTTAGTGTGGCTTAACTGACTGGATCCAAGCTCTATTATAATACTATTAAATGCCGGGATGACTACTGATCACATAAACACACAGAGACAGAGGAATGTGCTTTAGACAGCAGAAAGTGCAGTCAGCTGCTGTAGACTAATGGTGTGGAATCTAAGAGAGAACAGAGACATGATAGCAACAGAACACAAACAAGACAGAGACAGACTGCAGGTGAAAGCACTGAAAGAGGAAGAAAAAGTCTGCCAGAGAATGCTTTAGGCATCAACATGCCTTTTTTTCTTGGCTGTTTATCTTCACAGTCCAGATTTGGAATATTTTAGTGTTACATTGCTAGCTCACCAGTGGATCATCTGCAGTGAATGGGTGCTGTCAGAATGAGAGTTCACACAGCTGATAAAAATATCCCAATGATCCATCAGTTAACGTCTTTTTTAAAGTGAAAAGCTGTTGTAAAATATGTTAATTATTTTTAAGTCCTCTTTCCATAATATTGCTTTCTCCAGTGAAAAAGTTGTCTCGTCTGAACCAGGAGAGAAATATGCACAGATCCATGGATGCAGTCTAAAACTGTTCTAGACAAGTATGGCAGTGGATTTTAATGTTAGAGGAGAACAGGGGATGGACTTTTCATTAAGGAAGTGTTATTATAAATTATGAAGCAATGGCTGTTTCTTACAAAGCTTTTAACTTTAAAAGATATATTAAAAGAACTGATTGACTGGATTTCTTTGTGGTTTATTGTGACGATTTTATGAACTATTTTGCTCTTATTCACTGCAGAGGATCCAATGGTGCTAAATGTATCCAAACAAGTTCCAAAAAATGTATCTCCTGTATGTAAAAAATGTAACTGCAAGATCAGACCTTTTATTTGAGATGGTTGCCAATGCTACATTTCTTATTAAGAATAAGAAATGACAAAGAATGCAAACAACAACAACAACAACAAAAACATAACTTGAATTGAAATTTTAAAACATAAATGTAAAAATAAAACTAACTCAAAGTAATTAAACAGCAATCAACACATAGCCCATAATAGCATATTTTAGTTACCTGAACAAGTCTTAGTTATTCAGACTGTATTGTAGAGGTACGTTTAGCCTCCAGGCATTCAGAGGAAGAGAGGAAGTCCAACCGCCTCGCCTGCTTTCCAACAGAGCCAGGTGTTTCTGTTTAAACTGTGCCTTTGCTGTTGAAAGGACTGGCAGAAGGAAATCTTTGTCTTGAGCCTCATACAATAGAAGAGAGAAAGAGCATTGACATTCAACCGTATTGTTAATTACTCGAGAAAGAAAAAAACGTTGCCTAAATTAAACACAAATGTCTGTGCTTCTGTTTCACATAGGCTACTGTAAATGATGAAAGTAAAAATATCCTCACAATGTAAGAAAAACAAATCTGCTATTGACAAAAACTGCAGTTCAGATGGCGAAATTAACACATTCATCGATGTCTTAAAAAGAAACCCAAAGTCTTGTGTTTTTAGGGTTAGTGGATAGAAAATACCATTTGCGCAGTAGACTACAATAACAATATACGTCAATGGAAAAGCTATGCGTGCGTGATTTTTAGACATATGATTATATTGGTGATTGTTTACTAAAATGTGCATTTACTTTTTCAACAAGTTTCATAGTTTTAAAAGGCATATGAATGTATTTTGTAACATTTAAAACCTTCTAGGAAACTCAAAAACAGAACATCTTTCGGACTTGAGATTCACCATAGCCGCTCTCGAGACTGTTGAAACGTTTACAAACAATTCTGTGGCCATGTGGCGTTTTTAGAACTCTGGTACTTGTAGTCTTCTGTGCTTCAACCGTGATTCCTTCTGTCAGCTTTGAGGACTACATTTCCCAGAACTCCCTTCGTCATCAGCTGATTGCCGCTTGTGTTTTTCGGATGTGATGATGGCAATAAAGCACCCAGCGGACCGTTTTTTTCCAGACGATCTTTTGGGTTCGCTGCTGGAATAGAGATGACCACCAACGGGTACAAGCACAGTTTTCCTTGACTGATTTTTCCATTTTATATACTGAGGATCAGACTTTCATAACAAACTCTTCACTTTTTAAACTGGTAAGTTTATTATTGTTATATTATGAAGTCTATTCTATTCTATTACATGCTATTACATTATGTTAAATATTTTTGTTATATTATTTTATTTCGTTCTATTCAGTAAGATTTTGTAGCTATGATCATTTAAATATATGAGTATAAAACACATCTCGTGACATTTTATTTTTAAAATATGTTTTTATAATGTATGCATTTACTTTCGAATCCCTCTCAAACAATGCAAAATATATATATATATATATATATATATATATATATATATATATATATTTGTGCACTTTTATTTAATTCTTCATATCGAGGTAACTGTTGTTAACAATGAGGCATAACTGCGACACAAAAATTATGGTCTGCCCTTTTGGGACGTTTGGCTTAGTTTACAGTATGCAAAAAGTATGTTTTTAACCGTTTATGAGTTAATGACTTTTGACTTAATAATTTCGTTACGGCTGACTTTAGTCACGATTAGGTGGTATAACAAATATATATATATATATATGATTAAGACACGTGCTGGCAGGTCCAATTTTGAAGTAGATTTTGTTGACGTCCCCTAAGTTCTTTGTTTTGATCCACTTGTTGAACACGGAAGTGACCACTAGAGGGCAGCAGGACCAGAAAAGCATCTTGTTTATTGTAAAGGTGAATTCACCTGGGGCACTGAGAGGGCAACGTGAGACAAACAAAGGGTTGCCAGGTTGTTTGTACAATGTCAACTTGAGGAGGATAAACGCTATATGAAGTACATAAAATGTTAGACAGTACATTTTTATATTTTATGTAAACAAGAAACGTTTTTTAACCTTTATTAAAATAGGTTAAATAGGTAATGTCACGTTTTCTGGCAACATTGCAACACTTTGTTGACATAATACTGTGTAGTTTTGACATTAGCTACTCTTTAATTTTTTGTGCATTTAGCCTGAAAAGCTGCATAAGCTTTAGCTGTTGTTTCAAGCTTATTTTAATTTCACAAAGCATGTTTGCATATTTTATGTATTCTCACTTAAAGATTACAAAAGCCATGACTCAGAAATATGAATCTTTTTATGTTATATAATTAGAACAAGTTCATGAATTTCCTGATTGAAATAATGTTTCTCTTTTTAATTTCAGCTGAGGCACCATTTTCCTCTGGTATCTACAAGGCCTTGGGCCTCATTTGTCTAAAAGCAATGGTACTTATTCTGGGCAGAAGAATGAACCGGGAGGACTCTGGAGTCCGTGAGTCCCCAGCAGTCAAGCGAAAGGTTCTGGAGATGGACAACAAGTCCCTCAGTAATCACGATGTGTTTGATTTCTCCTCTGGCCCGTGCCACTCCGAAAGCATCCTGCAGATGTTCAATGAGTTCCGCGACAGCCGGCTCTTCACAGACGTGGTGATCAGCGTGGAGGGTCGTGAGTTCCCCTGTCACCGCGCCGTGTTATCAGCTTGCAGTAGCTACTTCCGCGCAATGTTCTGCAATGACCACCGTGAGAGCCGTGAGATGCTAGTGGAGATCAATGGCATCCGTGCTGAAGCCATGGACACCTTCCTGCAGTACGTCTACACGGGACGTGCCCGCATAACTACAGATAACGTGCAGTTCCTCTTCGAGACCTCCAGCCTCTTCCAGATCAGCACTCTCCGTGATGCCTGTGCCAAGTTCTTGGAAGACCAGCTTGATCCCTGCAACTGCCTAGGAATCCAGCGTTTCGCTGACGCGCATTCCCTCAAGCATCTGGCCAGCCGTTGCCGCTCTTACGCGCTACAGAGCTTTACCGATGTGGCCCAGCACGAAGAATTCTTGGACTTGCGTAAGGAGGAACTGGAGGAGTACATTGCTAGTGACGAGCTAGTCATTGGAAAAGAGGAGACAGTGTTTGAGGCAGTGATGCGTTGGGTGTACTACAACATGGACCACCGCCGAAACATGCTTAGAGACCTTCTCACTCATGTCCGCCTGCCTCTGCTGCATCCAAATTATTTTGTGCAGACTGTAGAAGGTGACCAGTTGATCCAAAATGCACCAGAGTGCTACCAGCTTCTGCACGAAGCAAGGCGCTATCATGTCTTGGGCAATGAAATGATGTCACCTAGAACCCGTCCACGCAGGTATTACTGGCATCTTACCCTGTACCCTGAAGGTCTTTATTAAATTTATGAACTAGAAATGTTCACTGATGCAAGCACAGACTTAAGGCTTTTAAGGTCCTTGCACATTGAGTGAGGATTTGTTTCACCAAATTATATGCTATAGATGCGAAAAAGCAGAAAATCGAACCCGATTATGGACAAAGATTTAGGATTTAGTGTGCAATGGCCTTTGCTCATTTTTCTCACAACAGCCAAAATAATATGCATCAGACTCAGTGTGCAAGGTTTCTGTCCATGATGAATTTTTAGGATAAAAAATGCATATGAAAATTTCAGACTCAGTGTGCAATGACCTTTAGTTGTCCAGTTTAGTTGAAATACATTTTTCCAAGTGCTTAATGAACCCAGATACTTCTGGAACCTTTTCAATAAAGGCTACAATTATAGATTCAGTCATCCTCAAACCGCGAGGACATGATTCAACAAGTGAAATAACTTGAAGGCTTGTTTTTTTTTTTTTTTTTAATAAATTCACACTCTGTAGTTGAGCTTTGGGAAAACCGTTGCTTAAATTTATGGATATGGAGCAATCCAAGCCACATTATAAGTACAATGAGACGGAGCAAGAAGAGACAGCCCGCTGTTATGCATTGCACTGAGGAAAAAATAACATCTTGGTGGGGCTTGCCCAAACAGATTCTTTCTCCACAAACTTCATAACACACAAACACCTAAGTTTTGAAACATGTTCCTGTCGACCCGATCCTGCTCGCGGCATGCGTTCATTATTTTTGTTATGTCTGGAGCAACGCGGGGTGAGAGAGAGCAGGAGGAGGAGAAACAGCACACTTGTGTTTTTCTCAGAGTATAGTGTATAGTGACCTGGAATCTGCCTGAACGCGATTCGCTGAAACATCCGCCAACGTTACAAGGCTTATTTATTAACAGCCTCATTATAGACTGCTTGCAGAGAGGTGTAGCACAGTCATTAGAATAACTGCTGCTACAGTCACACGCAAGCAGCTAAACATGGACTAAAGCTTGCTATATATTCGTGCAAAACCTCAGTGGGTGCTCTGTTTACAAAACTCCACATAGCTTTTGTTTTTCTTTGGTTTGGTGAAAAAAGGACACTCTTAAAACCTCCTCAGCTTCAGACGGGTGTCAGTTTACAGTTTGCAGAAAGTTGTAATTCCACCTCTGTTTCCAGGCAGATTTGGGATGGTTCTTAAATTTGAATTATTCGATAGGGCCCTGCCCATTTCCCTTAATTATTTTGAGGGGTTGTGTGGGTGCGGCGCATTTTGGCTAATTACATCACACATAAAAGACCGATCTGGATTTTCCATGTTTGCATGAATTGACCGGATGACTGGCTGCATATGTTCTAATTTCTTTCCCCCACAGAGTGTTTCAAAGTTCAACTCTAACTTTAGCGTCTTTGCTTATGCACTCTCCAACCCCCTGATCATTTACACAGAGAGCACAGTCTTCTAGGCAGATGATTTCAGGGGAAAATACTGGGGGGAGTTAGTTCTGGATGAATCGTGTTTGCCTGTGGATTGTTTTTTTTGCACAGAGGATGCACATTGTGCTCCGGGCTCTAGCAGACAGTGTTTACTGCTACTCTTAGAAGGTTCTAAACTCTTCTCATTTCACTAGAGACAACAAATAGACTAAAAATGACAAGAAAACAAAATGTAGTTGTTCTGTGCGAGATGTATGACCCTTTCCATGACTACATCTGATTTACATCTGTCCATGTGTCCAAGGTTGACATCCTGTCATGTGCTTGTAGGTCTACTGGATTCTCAGAAGTCATTGTGGTAGTCGGAGGGTGTGAGAGGATGGGGGGTTTCAACCTGCCATATACCGAATGCTATGATCCTGTAACCGGGGAATGGAAATCCTTAGCCAAACTCCCAGAGTTCACCAAGTCAGAATATGCAGTGTGTGCCCTCAGGAACGACATTCTGGTCTCAGGTAATAATGTTTCATGATTGCTAAATTGTTTTACAGGCAGCGGTGTAAAGACACGGCTTGGTATTCTTCCATGTGTTGATGCATTTCCTATAGAGGCATGAAGTTTAGGCAGGAAATATCAAAGCCCTTTTGAAAACGATAGTAGCCTTTTGTTTACATCTGAGCCAGGAAGATGATTTGCTGCTTGCTAATGCTAGTTTTAAGCAAAGTAGGCACATTCTCATTGTAGACAGCAGTGAAAATCTTGTCAGTGCAATATGAGCTATTAATATTTTAACGTAGACTTTAAATAGTGAATGTGTGTATCTGCTAATTTCAACAGTTTTTAAAGGTACATTACAATACAGATGACATTAAAGTTATCAGAAATAGGGATTGATTATTTTAAAATAAAAGATTAAGTGTGTATTGTGTCCATTTGATATCTCAGGCTTCATCTGCCAATCATTTAATGCCGTTAATTTCTCAATTATTGTAGATGACCTAGTTTGATGTTTACCTCTTGGCTGGTTTAGTCTGCAGGGATTTGTTAGACACAGCAGGGCACCACACTTTACAGAGCATCTCGCTTTGAACAGCAAGCAGGTTCAGCAAAAAGACTGTGAGATATGATTAAAAGAGACCAGGACTACCAGCTATCTCATGAGAAAACGCTGTTAGAGAGGGAGAGAGAGCGCAGGGGTGAGTGAGGGGGCTGGAATCCTGAGCGATCGGTTTGCATTCTGCATGTGCCAAGCGCTCACGTGTTTCCATGAGAACAGTTCTTCTAGTTAACGCTCTCTCTCTCTCTCTAGTTTCGACCTCCTTTAAGTTCATTCCTTCCCCACACATCTTGTTTCTTTAAAGTTTGTTCAGTAAGCCAAAGCCAGAAAGTCAGGAAGCCAGTATATGTGTCAAACTCAAGACTAAGATATATGAGTCAGAAGATAATGGAAATTTACACAATAGAAAGATGAGTTTCAGGTTTAGCAGCTTTGCTGAGTCCGGTGTATTCTTTCCACACTGCTGCTGCTTCCTGAAGAACTGGAACAGTTTTGTAAATGAGAAGATATTTTTGATTTTTGTGGTTTGTATGTTTGTATGTTGATGCTTTTTTTTATTGTACAGCACTTTGGTCTGTTGTAAAGTGCTTTATAAATAAAGAAATGAATAAATGAGGCCTTTGTTGCCATAATCAGAAAGATGTGCATGTGTATAATAATGCAATTATTGTGTGTAATTGTTATTGTGTGTAAATAATGCAATACCAGTTAAATGTTTGCTCACAGCTACCTCTTAGCCAGTCATTCTATATTATTACTATTTTATACTGTGTAGTTGTAGTTAAGACACTTAAACTATGAAATAATGGAAGAATGGAAGTATGGTAATTATGTGGTGACTAGTTTTTCAAAGTTGTTTAGATTATAGCTTTGGTCAGTTTTTCAAACAAATTCATGAGATGCTTTCTCTTGTGAGAAAGCTGAGACAAGTGTCTGAGAATGCCAGACACTTGTTGGCTGATTTTTCTTTACTATCTGTTATAGAATAATAATTAAACAGTTTATAATTAAATTAAGTAGAGTTATTTAAAATGTAATAAAAATTTTAAAATAAAAAAATCAGTCATTGTTGTGAATAGTAGTGCATATACAAATGTGGTCATTTATTGTGTTGCTTAATTCTTTTAATAAGTTTATAACATCTTATTTCTGGTTAAGCTGGTCTCTAATTATGTTGCGGGAATCATCTTAGAACTGGGGCAAGATGTCTGCAATTATAGTTTTATTATTCACATATCATTCATATGTTTATATGAGATAACAAGGAACTTGCACCAAATGTGTCATTGGTCATTTATCGATTTACATTATTGCATAAGTTTTATAATAAATGAATAATGAGAAATAAAATATTGGTTGTGACTAATTGGTGATGCAATTTCAGGTGGCAGAATCAACAGCAGGGATGTCTGGATGTACAACTCCCAGCTCAACATCTGGATCAGGGTTGCCTCCTTGAACAAGGGCCGCTGGAGACACAAAATGACAGTTTTGTTGGGAAAGGTGAGTTCAGTCACTCCAATATCATATCCAGTGTGACTTGAAAGGTAGCAAAACTGATGCTAAACACAAATAACACAAATGAATAGTTGTATAAGCTTTAAAATATCTTTAGTTTTTTATGAATCAAGAGTATTTCTGCATAAAATTCATATACCACTTAATAAATGCTGGTCAAATTTGGCTCATGTTAACACTGACATGTAGTTTTACATGTTCTTAACTAGACACAAAACTACACAAGGTAGGCTACACAGACTATGTTTAATACCAGTTAACTGAAACCAATACGCCCCAACTTTTAAAGCTTGTTTTTATGTGGCTCAGTTAGTCATGCCACGTTGAAGAAGATGCTTCCTGTTCTGATAATGCCTGTTATTTACTTAACTCTAACCATAATGAATATATACCCCAACAACACCCATTTCTATATGTAGTATATCTTAACCCATAGCTATTCCCACCCATAATTGATTGCCTGTTTATCTTGTCTTCATTTGTCTATCACTTGCAAAACCTCCATTTGCCCCTCTTTTCCCACTTGGAACTTGTTCCTTGTTTTTAATTCAGCAATGACATCATTTTGAACCTCTCCCTTGGAGCCGGTTTGCTTACAGTGCAGTTTTTAATAATCCGTAACTGATGTTGAAGTGATTAGACATGTGAACGGCTCGTACCATAAAGGATAGGCTCTGCCAAAAGCACTTGGATCTGTATACTCAAGTTGATATTGCATCACTCATATCATGTTGTTTTCAAAAAATATATTTTTAACAACCAAAATCAATTTCAGAGATCTAAATTACTTCGGCAGGGGGTGAAACAGCTTGTTCTGTTTTGTTTGTGAAAGATCTGCTGCATTTTATGTACTCGGTGAGGAACAAGCTCAAAGGTTCAATAAATTAAAACTGTCCTCTTGTGAATGGAATGAGCCGAGCCAACAAAAGCTACTTGTGCAATAACTAATTAACATGCGCTGTAAGTTATAGCCGGCTGTCTGCATGAACGCCTCTTTCTCTTGGTTTGTTTGTTTGATGCTTTGGATTGCGGCTTATTCAGATATTTTTCACCCAACTTTATGTCTCTGGGTGTCTGACATTCTCTCTAACTCTTTGTGTTTCTGTTCAGGCAAATAATAGTTTTGAACTCAAACTCATTTGACCCCAGAAGATCATTTGAGTCTGTTTTTGAGCAGCAGCCTTTTGGATTGTTTGACTGCGGTTGGATTTATCAGTTATGAAAGATTCACGACTGACGTGAAATCTAATCAACTCACAACATGGGGGAAAAAAAAGTTACCACAGGGTTATGCTGCAATAATGTGATATGATCCATGCCGACACTGGTTAGATATACTGTATGTGATACAAAACATTTAAGCGAAACTGAATCACACCCAGTCAGCATATATTAGCCTTCTCACTTAGGCACACAGTGAACAGGAAACTGAATTCCACTGAACTGATGAAGCATGGTTTTTATAGCTATTTTGTTGATATACCATCTTATCAGTTCCATGAGCGAAAGGACTGTCTCAATAATATCTGAGTCTCAACAAAGAGCTCACCAGAAAGCACATGGCTTTGTTTTTGCGCAAGTGGCGTGTGGCTCCTCTGTGTTTGAGCATGTTCTTGTACCTCCACTGGTCTGACCGGTTTTCTTGGTGCTTCCATTAAGCGAAACATGTTTACCTTCTTCTTTATGGACACACGAGGCAGGAGAGGGAGGAGACAAACTCTTCAGGGTTTTTGTGTTCCACGTGTTTTGATTTGAGAGTTAGCAAGAAATTTCTTGAAATCTCTTTGGAAAAACAAAAGTGATTGAGAGATGTGTTACAACACAGAGCTGTCAACACTTTGTACCCAGAAAGGTCATGTTTATACAGCGGTTATGGTTTGGTCACATCTATTGGATGCTGCCAATGACTGCTCGATAACCCAGGTCACAGAAATGCCTTTAACTGTACTTTTCAACTGTCTTAAGTGATTCATGCAAAACCTGATTTGCTCACATTGACTTTCACCCCATTACCCCTATGTTGCTCTGCGTGTAAACAACTTTACTGGCATCCTGCCGACTTATTTGATAATGTTTTGACATCACAACCAGAGACAGCCTAAAAAGTGTAAACAAGATTTTAGTCACATTTTATTTTAAGGTCCAATTCTTAACATTAAATGAAGAATTTAAAATAAATAATCCATAACCTACAACTTTTGCCTCAATAAACTCCTAATTTGCTGCTTATTGATAGTTAATAAAGTTGTTGTCGAGTTTAGGTATTACATAGAATTAGGGATGTAGACTTTTGTAATGCAGTGCTTTATAAGTAT